>PVJA010004969.1:45984-82243 GCA_004027025.1 Myocastor coypus | reverse complement strand
AAAAAAAAAAAAAAAAAAAAAAAAAAAAAAAAAAAAAAAAAAAAAAAAAAAAAAAAAAAAAAAAAAAAAAAAAAAAAAAAAAAAAAAAAAAAAAAAAAAAAAAAAAAAAAAAAAAAAAAAAAAAAAAAAAAAAAAAAAAAAAAAAAAAAAAAAAGCTGAGCAAATTTTAACAAATGACACTTCTGATTCCACTTAAATTGCAATAACTTTTACTGGCTCATTTTACTTTATACAAAGCTGTCTCTTGTATCTCAGGAAAACTAAATAACTTAGATATGTGGTATATGTTTTATTATAAATAAGTGATACTTTTCCTCATGTGTCATTTTTAATACCATTTGCTTTGTCATAATGTAAAAAAAAAATAAAATCTTTTATATGTTCTTGTTTTCCTCACTGAACTTAAAAGCAGTGTGGTGTGTACACGCGCGCACACACACACAAAGACTCATCATATAGCTATGTACATGATGTGGTGAGTTACAGTTCTCATTAATAAGTTTCAATTCAAAACTGCAATTTCAATAGCTCCTTGACACAAGAGCTCTTTAGAATTAATTTAAAAGTGAACTCTTGTATTTAAAATGTTGCATTCACTCCATGCTTTTGCAAACTAGAATTACATTGCACAAATAACAATTCCCTAAGGGCATCTGGAGAATCTAATTTACAGGGATGCTGATGCCAAAGCCCCTCACTTTTCCTGAGTGAACCCCCAAAGCAGAACGCTAATGCCTGCCATTTCTGCGATCCTTACCTTGCCCACGTACTGGTAGTCCGATCCTGTGTACTCCTCCAGTAAGAAAAACTGATTCCACATCCAGCCACGTTTCTGGCGGTGCAGGATTTTGCCCTCGTTCCTCGCTCTGCGTGCATCTGAAATCCTCCGCTGAGGCTCAGGAGTCCTTCTGAACATGATTTCTGGAGAACACAAATGCGGCAGCCATGCCCAGAGTAGAAAGAGTCTCAAAAATTGATATATTGTCATAATTGACTTCGTAGCAGATCTCAGCACGGAGAAAGAGAAAGAAGTCCTCTCTACTGGACTGGGTTTCACTGAGTTTCAGCTGGCTTCCAACATTTCATCAGTGGTTTGTACATCTTTTCAAGAGCTTCAAATGAACAACAAACAAACGAAAAAGTCAGCTGACAAAAGTATGATTCTTTTTTCTTTCTTTCTTTTCTTTAATGGTGCAAGAGATCAAACTCAGGACCTTGCGCTTGCCAGACAAGCACTTATTCTGAGAGCTATCTCCCCTGCCCCAATGAAATATGATTCTTATCTGCCAATTTAAATTTAACATGCCAATAAATTACTAATAGCGAACAAAATACTTTTTTTCTGGTTTCTCAATGATTGGCTTAGGGAAATTTTGTTACATAAAATTTCTAGAATTTGTAAAATACAATTGTCAATGATTTCAAGCAAATTAGAAAGAAGCAACGTGACATTACTTTCATTTCTCTTTTGGTACTTTTTAACAGTTTTCAATCATTATCATTCTTACAGGGTAGACAGATGGATTTACTATGAATAAAATTCCTGGTGCAGCTTAACATACTTAAGACTTTGAAAATAAAATACTAATTCAAATAAACAGCAGCCATCCATTATGAGTGAAATATAATGATGTTTAAGCTTTTTTTTTCCTTTTTTACTACTGACACAGTCTCATCAAATTTAATCACATAGGTCAAAGTACCGAAACCGCAAAGTCAGAAACACATAAAAAAAAAAAAAAACAATAAAAAACCAAAACACGTAAAGAGAAGGTAATGCCTCAGTGAGTGCAGATCTCTGTCTTTTCCAGGTAGTCTGTGGAGTAACAGGATTTCCTTGTGTACAAGAGAGTGCGCTACTGCAATGAGGCCATTCAGAATGTAAAGTGGGCGGGAAGATCAGGTTCTGGCAACAGCTACGCAGGGTGCTTCGCATTCACAGCGGCTCTCCTGCCTCTGCCTCCTAAATTCTAGGATTACAGGAGTGCCCACCACGCCCTGGGGTGCACTCCCTTCTAACCAACCTATTGCTGCGTGTCCATGGAGCTCCAGGCTCACTGCGGCAAGAACACACTCAGCGTTCTCTATCCCTCTTCCGGCCAGTATTTTCTCAACCCAATCTCCAGCATAATTCCATTAAATGTAAGATAGATCAAGTCACTTTTCTGCATAGAGCAGTCCTTTGGCTTTAGATCTCGGGGTGAGTAAAAATGAGTAAACTGCATTGCAGACTCTGTGTTGGCTCTCTGAGCTGACTCGGTTCAGTGCTACATTCCATTCGTGACCATTCCTGCTCCAACACAGGGTCCCTGTTTCACCTCGCAACACTGTGCACACACGCCCTTTCTGGAGTTGCACCTTTCCACATTTCCTAAACCTTAAATCTTGATTTTGCTTTTGACTTTTGTGGTAACAGAGATTGAACTCAGGACCTTGCACTTGCCAGGCATGTGCTTAAGCCACAGAGCTATGTCTTGGGCTCTGAACCAGAGATTTTGATAGCCACTTAAATCCCCTGTATGCTTTATGCCTTCCTAAAGGTTGTTTCATATACTGCATGCCTTTTTCACATATATTACTTGTTTATTGTAACATTCCATTACAATTGTTTGCAGGAAGAGAATTTTGGACTTTTTTCTACTGTTTCACTCACTGAACCTAGAACAGAACTTTGCACATATTAGATATTCAATAACCTATTTAAAGGATTAAATGCATGAATTTTGAGTTAATGGAAAACACTGTCACTACCTATTTGATGTCTATACATTCAATTATTTGTGGGTAGAAAAGCATGATTTTAAATTATAAATTATGTTATTTGATTCAATTCATTCAATTCAATTCATTCTATAGTTGAATTGTTACTTTTATTTTAAAAATTTTGGACTTCTAATTTTTGCTGAAATTAAGAGATATTTCATATTTATTATAAAAAGTATTTTTACAATTTTATTAATTTTAATGGGAAAGAAAAAACAGAGTTTGAAAATAGGTTAGTAGGACAGTTAAAATAATTAATACATTGTATATTTTTGTCTTCATGATAGTTGCTCAGAGTACAAGACGCAGACATGGTATCTTCTCTAAATACTATTAGTACAATTTTTTCTTCTCATTGAACTAAGAGAAAGTAGCTGTATATACAGTCTAATACTCCACAATATTAGTGGGTTATCAGCAGAGCTGGCAAAGTCAGAAGCTGTTGACTTGAGCCTTTTACAGTTCAGCATATTAATATGGCTTTACTTTGTATCCCTCATGATTATACTGGATGGTTAAGACCAAGTTAAAGCAAGGACTATATAACAAAAAAAATGTAACTTTTGTATCTAACAAATTTGATATTCAGAAAATTATTGATGTTAAGCTCAAGTGCCTCTGTTATAGGGTAATAATATCACTAAACTTCTCTTCTAGAGGATTAACAACTTAAATTGGCAGAACAAAAATTTAGAGAAAAAGAAGGTATACAAGGACAGCCAATATTTTGGCCCTAGGCCCTTCAAGGTCAGTGAGAACTCAAGACATAAGAGAACCCATACTGTAATAGCCTATAACTCAGCGGAGTCCCAAATTTCCTGTTCAAGGAGATTATAGGGCCACAGAAGATAATGATCAATGAAGTATAGTGTGCCTAAGGAGAGTCTCCTAGAGAGGACACATTTTACTCAGGCTTTCACAGAGAGCAAACTGGTCAAGCAATGGCCATGACTCATCCAGATGGTAGACACTGACAAAAGTTCTGCAAAACATGGTACATGGTTTCAAATCCTGGGAGGATTTGGCTGATCTTGTCTGATACAAAAATTGTTTCAAAACCAAAAATACTGAGTTGCATTTATCTTACACAATAATCTATTCCAAGCATTCTGACATTTATGTTTAAGCTTTTAGCCCTAATTATTTGTTAGAGATTTGGTTGCCTTCTCTTTTATTATTAAAAAGATTGAAAGGTTAATGTGAATGGGCTTTAGAGATATGATTAATAGTGAAACCTTATTTCTCTTGAGTATATTAAATAGCAGTGAGCTCTGAATAGCTTGTGAAGTCATAAAGCTAAAAGACACAAACTGTATTAAAATATAACATATAATACTCTACTCGAAGATTGGCAATTATCTAATGGAAAAATACTTTTTAATTACAAGGCTCTGACATCACAGAAATACTAAATGATTATATTTTCAAGCATAAACCTTTACCAAACTTATTTTTTGTGCTATTTATGCCTTGAAATGTGCCACGTAATATTTTCTAGGAACTTGCAGTATTTGTGAAAGAAAAGTGTCTAAGTTTTGGCTGTCTTTTAAGTGAAGTGTTAATAATTATTTAAATGAGTCACTCTTATTTCATATTTTTCTGTTCTTTTGTCTTAAATCGCAAGCAACTACATTCCATATCAGCAATACCTTGTAAAGGAGAAATTCACAATTTAAAAAGCAAAGCAGTAGTATTTGAGGAAGGAAGAAGTGAAAACTGTCTCAAAAACATGTCAATAAATAATTGGAGGTCTGCATTATGAATAAGAACATTTTCCATTATTCTATTATCAGTTATTCAATAATAAATATACTTAAGAATTTTAGGACAAAGCATACTTTAAAGCAATTAAATATTTTTAAAATGTATTTTGTATAAATACTATTCCACGAGGGTTTTAAAAAAATTACGTAGAAACAGAAAGTTTCCTGAGGCCATCACGTAGTGTTCCCGAAGTGATGCTCCCCGATTTGTTCTGCCTAGCGAGGCACCGTACGTAGACTTTTCAAAGCTTTGCTCATTTATCATCAGTGCCACGAACCATTATTCTCCCTAAGTTAGACAACACCTTTGACATTTACAGTTATCTCAGTTGACCTGTGAGACGGTTTCCCAGCGCATTTTATTGTCTGCTGCTTTTCCTTTATAGGCCACTGACTCTTCCTCCCATTCAATGGGCTGCAACACTACTCTCGATAATCATTACTGTATGACCAGGGACTGGTAACATAGACTGACAGAGTTTCTTAGCCTCAATTTTTCTTATTTAAAATATATTCCACAGGGTGTCAGATAATTAAACTTTCAAAACCCATTTCACCATGACTCAAATCAATTAAAAATGTTGAACATGCCTACTACTGTGAAGATGACATCTGAATTTTCCATTTCATTTCAGTATCTGAAGTAATTTTCAAATTTTTATTTTACATTATCATATTTTCATTCTTAAGCTACAAACCTGATAAGGTATTTTGCATCCTTGTAAACAACTTTCCTGCTAATTTGTAAGTTTCACATTATTCCATTGGTTATCCTTATTGAATTTTCTTCTGTAGTAAATACATGCTGAATCTATCTATATATCTATCTAATCCTTGAATTAACTAATTAATGATTTTTAAATATCTTGTTTGAATAGTTTGGACTATTTATGATTAATCTTAAAAGCTTCATTTTACAATATGAAAACATTGTACAAGTGATTCATTGCAATTTTTGAAAGTACAAAATGTTTCATTGAAAGACATCAAATATGTGAAGACCAACGTAAGACATAACGTGATTAGTGTACCTTAATAAAACTGATGAAAATCTCTACTGCAGCTTCCAGTTATGAAATGCTTAAGAAATTTATTTCAAACTCTATTTTCTTGTTTTATTTTAATCTCAAATGTAATTGAGCATAAAAACCGCACACAAGATAAGAACTAGTAATCCACCCTTCACATTCTACAGTCCCATATTTCCTTATAATAAGAGTTCCTCAAGTTTTACTGTAAATTAAGAATTCTTGGGTAATTTTACGGCTAAAGTTCTCTGGCAGCAGGTCTCAGGGAGCATGCCTGACTCCATTTTCAACTCTCTCCAGAGTTAATTCCAAGATAGTAGGACCACATAATTTTAATAACAGAACTGTGGACTTCAGCCAAGTCTTAAATCAAAATGTCTTTATATCTTTTCTGCACTTAGTATTTCAGAGCCTAAGTAATTATTCAACTGGAATGATGGGAAAATAAGATACGTGATGACTGCAGTTCCAAAATCAGTATACTGTTTCGAAATAATCTTAATATTTTCTAGATTTTTAATCCAGAAAACTGAATAAGTCAGCATAAGTGGCAGCAAATGTTCTCTTGATTGTAGTATAAACTGTTTTTCTTTATAAGTACTTATAAAAACAATAGTCTTACTGACTTTATATCATTTTGCAATCACAAGGATTTAATGAATCCTTTGAAATACTTATCATGCACATTGCTTCCTGTAAAACCTGTGAAATTTATTACAGGAGAGTCTAAGAAAAGCAGATCACAGAATCCAACAGAAGAGGCATTTGGGCAAATCATACTTACTAATTAAGTTTTTGCACATCACAGCCGATCACTTCAGCTACAACCCATCCTGAGCTAATAAAAATAATTAGTCACCCATCAGTCAATCATTATGCTAATTAGGATCTTAGGTATGAGATTTATTTTAAATTACCATGTGTAACAGTAATAAAAAATGATAATGATTATCAAGACCAAACCCAAGTTTAATAATAATAATTCAAGCCTTCTTAAATCTCGCACAACAAATATAGTCTAATGAAATTTTAGCATCGCAAAATAAAGGAACATATTTCTGGGGTGTTTATACAATTAAAATAAGTCAGTGCATACTAAATACTTCCTTTTTATTCAGCTGATGCCATTTTATCCACCTAGCATTTCACAGTGTGTGAGATAATTGAATCAAACATTCCCTCCGCTAAGGACTTAAATAAAATGACTCCATATGCTTGATCATATTTTCCAAGAGTTCATTATACATTACCTACTGTGTTCTAATGTCTTGGAAAATACATAACTCTGTTGAATATTTATCACTCTATTTTAAGTATTCTGCATATGTATTTCTGTTTCGACTGTAAATTCAAATCAGTGTCATATCTTGCATGCAAAGTTACTAATATACAGTCACATAAAATTTTTAATAAACATCTTTGAACAGTACTGAGTATTATTATATGTTATAAGATATGGCAACGAGGCAAAAATGTGAATCCCTCCCTAAGAAAAGCAAACAAAAGCAAAAACTATATCAAAGACTATTTATATCATGTTATGCCTAACTGTATTTACATTTAACACATTGGGACTTGTATAAGATGCTGTTCCAACAGGTACTTGGGGGCTGGAAAGATAGCTCAGTGACTTAAGTACATCCTTGGGTGTAAACAAAACAACAACAACCAAAAAAGCAACCTGGTGTATCTTTTGGAGTGAAATGCACAGTGAAAATGATTACTTTTTCAGACTTTGCTTGGACTGTTACCAATTCAGAAAGAATTCTTAAAAGCTCTGGACCTTGCTACTCTTATCACATTAAAATTTCTTTCAAGAAAAGCTTTTAAAATTATTTTTATTCTCCAGAAATATGACCTGGGCATTTTCCCAGCTGTGCTATGTATGCTCTAATATTCCCATACAGTACTTTGTAAACCTGGATGCAACTGAAACAAAGTTGAAGCGGTGGGGAGATACAATGGTCCCAGAGGGGAAGAGAAGCACAAAGGTTTCTACTATGGCGTGGCTGTGTTTTCTCTAAGAGTCATGCTAATGGGTTGCAGAATAGCATCCAAGAGTTTGCAGTGCATTCTCAACAACCTTTTTAACTCAGCAGCGAAATTGCCAGTGCCAGATGTAACCTGACCCATGACTAAGCTCATAATGCTGATACAGCTGTGGTATAGCACCTGCTGCTTCGAGAAACTCTTATTTGACTGTAGCTGGAAGTTATTTCATTATGTGGAAATTGATAGCAATAATGCTCTCAGGGTGTCTTAAAGATGTTCAGAGAAAAGCCATCTGGTGTCCAACTTTCCCGATCCAGGCTTTGAACTGATTTTGTAAAGCAATGAGCAATAAATGAGGAAACAATTACAGATTTTATGTGAAATTCCCATGCAAAAGTGTTTTTGTCATTTAATATATTATTATTAGATAAGAGATTATCACAATGAGAAGAAAGAAGTCATTAAAGATAACTTCCTTTTTTAATTCACTTCTATGTGAATGTGTAGAGAATGAACTAAGTTGAAATTAACCATATATAATGTGGCTTTGTTGTTGTATCCAAGAGAGCAGAACTGATAGACACTAATTTATGAAAGTCAATCAAAGATTCAACAAATGGAACCACACAATTAGCCATTAAATCTCAAATTACAAAATCTCAGAATGTCCTTTTTGGCCTATCTTTATGATAATGTCAGGCATAAGCAAAAGAGGGAAAACAGCAAAACAACAGATATTTTCAATTCTATTAATGCTTTAGCACTTACAAAATACTAAAAAAAAAAATTCATTTATACACAGCCTATCTTATCTCTAAGTGGATGTCCCTTCCATTAAAAAAGGGTTACCTTTGAAATCACATATCTTTAGCTGAAATACAAATTCGGAAAAACATTGCATAAATTTAAACTTATTCTGGGTGAAGAGGAAACATGTAACATGTATAACACCTAACATATGCAACATCTTTTGAATTTATTATAATGGATTGATTCATTAGAGGTTGTTATTTATTTATTTATTTATTTATTTATTTATTTATTTATTTATTTGGTACAGGATTTCACTGTGGAGCTTGGACGCTTGGACTCTTAATGATCCTCCTGTTTTAAGCTTGCCCATCAATGGGATTACAGGCATGCACCACCATACCTGGTTTTGCTAGCCAGCAGGTCATGCAGATTTGGGGATAAAACTCGGCTCCTTATACTTGCCATGTAAGCACTTAGAGCACTCAGCTATCTCAGCAGTCCATCACAATTGTTTTTTGTTTTTTTTTTTTTAACTGAAGTAAAACAACAAAAGTTTATTTTTATTTTTATATAGCAAGTTAATTCTTAAAATATCCATGCTTATATATAGACACTAGATTCTGAAGTATGCTGTTATAGAAATACTTCAAGAATTAAGCTAGACTATGCTGGTTTTGCCAGTTATGAAAAATATGCATGTGTTTGTTCTTTTGCAAAAGGTGTAAATGTGTTTAGAATATGCACCTTACAGCTACCATTAAGACTTTGCACAAGCTGGTAACATGAGCGTCTCAAATATAAATATATGACCAAAGCAAAACAAAACTGAAGTGTTTTGCACCATCTAAAGATGAGAATATGGAATTAGATCACATAATTTAATGAGGGAAAATGCAGGGAAGCTCACTGGTGGAGACAATGGTCTAGATGATGTTGAGCAAAGAGGAGAGAGTGTCTCAGTATGTGTGCTGGTTCTGTGTGAATAGGCACATGTTTGCCAGTACGTACAAGAGTTAAACCTACGGTGGAATGGAATGGGTTGTATGTACATGGTAATGAACTGAGAAAATCTGCAACACAAGAAGCATATGTATTTAAAATGTAATAATTTATTTCTCTGAGGTGAATACTGTCAAATATAAATTTAAGTTCTGGCTCTCTCACTGGGCATTTCAAGTACAATATAGATTGTAGGCATTCATATGATAAGATACTTGAGAAAATCTACTGTAAAATATTTAGTTCAGGAAGATGTATGCCTGGTTTTCTTTCTTTTCATGTAACACAAATGTCAGTTGAGAAACCATTAACTTAAATATTTTTATCCACCAGAAAATATTAGTGTTACATAATTCTGATTCTTTCAGTGAATAGTTTAATGCCTGTATGAGCATTATTTTAAACTAATCACCACAATGAAATTCTGCACGTATCAAAAGTACCGAAATTTGTAAGGTTTCAGACTGTGAAAGATTATGTATTGGCCTATGTAGCAATTATACACATGACCCATATTCAGTTGCATGTACTGTAGGACTCCGAGAGACACCCTATTCTAGCATGAATTTAGTAGGTTAAGATAACTGCCTAAAATAAAACATTACATGTAAATTTTGGATCATGAGCCAGAGAGATAGCTCAGTGACATAAGTGCCTACATGGCAAACGCAAGGTACTGAGTTTGATCCCCAGTAACAACAACAAAAAAAAAAATTCTGGATCATTAAGCTATGATCTATAAACTACCATTTATTTGTATAATTATGAATTGGTATTTAAAGCAAAACGCTGCTCAGCACTATTGATCTCCCTCCTTGGGTACTTGGTATGCCTACTGTATGCAATCCTATGTTCAGGTACATCCTCCAGACTTCTGTACCTCCTCAATACTTGTTACACCCTGTCATGCCCTTATTTTCATCTGTTCTCTCAAACAGACATTCTGAACAACCTTGAGGGAAAGGTTGTGTGTGTGTGTGTGTGTGTGTGTGTGTGTGTGTGTGTGCATAGATTAGTGATTTTTAAGAGAATGTGTTGATTCGAAAAGCTATTTGCTTTTGAAGTCCTTTCAATTGATTCTCCTGCCTTGTACCATGTGCTAAGAAGAAACCAGAAAGATATATTCAGGTAAGCAGACGGAAGATAAAATAATTCAAAGTTTACATAGGCTTACCATTCTCAATTTATTTCTACTACACATTAGCATGAGAGTGAATAGCCAAAAGAGGCAAAAGAATACATCTCAAGTTCTAACAGTGGAGTCTTACTGCATTAATTCATTTATCCTTTTAGAAACACACACAGTATATTCACTCTTTAAGAATATTTTTCTCAGGGCCAGCCAGAGAGTTCAGCAGGTTAAAACAGCTGCTCAAACAGGCACAGGGACCAGGGTTTGACCCGCAGCATGCCATGCTGGCCCCACCCCCAAGGCATGCTGAGATGCTGACTGAGACTGGATATGGTGGCACACACCTGTAATCCCAGTGCTTGGGAGTCTGAACACAGAAGAATCACTACCAGTCCGGTCTGCGTAGTGAGACCTTATGCCAAACACATTTTTAGAAATAGTGTATCTTACTCATTCTTAGAATTTACCTCTGATTACAAATAAGTTTTATCTGACAAGGAAACTAAAATATAGAAGTTTTCAATATTTTTCAAATTAAAGACAGGTCAAAAAATACCACAGAAGAAATAAAATATCTATTGTACATGAAAAAGCAAAGACAGAATGGTAAGGCTCTACAGGATTTCGCATAACCAAGATATGCCAGTTCTTGCCGTTCATGGGTTTAGCTACACGCATTTAATTCAACTTGTAAATTTTACAGTTGCACCATAACACAGATCAACTACATATTTCACGCAAATTTCAGAGTGCATGTCCATAAGTGTATGTAAAATATAATCATCTCACAACACATTTCATGAAAACTTCATTATTCTCACAATGAGAACATAAAGGATCATTATAAGAATAGAGTAACATGTAGTTGGTGAACAACACACATACAAAATAGATATATAAATACACTCAAAGATACTGGTACAATACAAATTCATGCAATGCATCACAAATTTTTCTTTGTATAAATTTGATTTAATAATTAAAATCAGTCATTGTAATCATATTATCAATAGATTTTCTAGGTCTATGATCATTTGAGTGGAAGAAAACAAATTTTTTTTTTTTTTGTCTTTTTGAGACAGGGTCTTGCTATGCAGTTGAGGCTGATCCTGCGCTCACTTTTGTAGCCCAAGCTGGTCTCAAACTCGCGCCAATCCTCCTGACTCAGCCTCCCGAGTGCTGGGATTACAGGCGTGAGCCACCACGCCCGGCAAGAAAACAAATATTTGATAAAATTAAACTCCATCACTTGAAGCTTTTTCTCTCATAGAAAATATTTAAAATTTCTAACAGCCCACTTCATGCTAAGAAGTTAGGTGTTTTTCTCTATGTGAAGAACAAGATCCAGTAACCATTTCTGAGCATTTTTATTCAAATGAATAAGTTTTGCTTCTAGACAAAACAACTACAACAGACAAAATCACTTAAAGCCAACATACAGAAAAGAAGGAAATGAAGGCACCATTGTACTTCCACTATTTGCAAATGCCAGTATCCTAAAGATCAGAAATCCTAGGGATCTTAATTGATATGATGCTATATTTAACCAATAAATTTAGCGATTTTTTATAGAAACCCAAGTTCAAATGAAAAGTCAGTAGCAGTTTTACATAACAGGTGAACATTGTAAATAAAAATAAAAACTATGTAATTTACAAATACATATATATGTATACATATACATACATACACATATACATATATATTTCCAAAATGAACTATTTAGGGCTGCGATTATCACTCAGTTGCATAAATATCTTCCTGGCATGTGCAAGATTCCAGGTTTGATTCCTACTGCTATAAAAAAGTACAGGAAAAAAATTCAGCTATTTAGACAGGAATAAAATAAAGCTTTGCAATTTTATGCTGCAAAATTACAAAGCCTAAAAAAGAACATAAAAAATAAATGAAGTGATACTGTATGTACAACTTTAAAATTTGATACAAAAATACTTTGAAATAAAGTATAGCTCTAATAGTGTAAAATCTAAACTTCTAGGAAAATACCAGAGGAATGCTTGTGCTTTAATTAATAAGTTTATTTGAAAGGAATTTTCATCAATCCTGGGTATATTTTCTTACAAACATGATCTGCGAAGAAAAAAATCTAATGAATTCAATTTTACCAAATTTAAAAATGAAATTTCTTCAGAGGATATCAATAAAATATAATGAAAACACATAAAGTTAGATTAAAACTTGTCTGATAAAACTTAGCTATACTATATAAAAATTTTAAAGCTCAAGAACTAAAATAAACAGGGCTGGGGAAATAGCTCAGTAGAATAAGCACTTGCCTAGCAAGGGCAAGAGCCTGAGTTCAATCCCCTGGTCCCTTCAAAAGAAAAACAAAGAATTAAAATAAACAGTGTAATTCAAAATGTGGAAAATCCTGGACAAATATAAGAACAAATGTCAAATAAGCAAATTGAACCTGACCGCAACCATTCTGCACTGTAGAATAAGATTTTGAAAATTAATAGCACATTGAATATAACTACAATAAATTGAAATAGCTAAAACGACATTATTCCAAGTTTGGAAGAAACCAGAATAGTTGCAATTAGTCTATCTTGGTGGTGAGACTGCAATGTAGTAGACTGAACTCAGAAAACAAATTTTAATTTATCATAAAAAATTACATATGCACCGATCATATAGAAAAATTCTCATCCTAAGTATTCATTTAGACAAAAAATTATTCACATTAAGCTTCATGCAAATGAAATATAATTCATAGTTTAGACACATAATAATAAAAAACTGAGAACAATCAAAACGCTTAGCACTGGACAATAAGAGTGTACCTCTGTCTCCTATGGCTATATTTTCTTGGAATACACAATTTAGTAAATAATAGACATCTAAACTTTAAAAAAAGGAACATGGATGAAGTCCATACATATTACACTAAAATGAAGAAACCAGAGTCAGAAATGTGTGGTGTGAAATTCATCTTATGACATTCTGCAGAGAAAAAAAAAAATGTATGTGGACTTCAGACAGGTAAATACTGCCAAAAGGTAACTCCAAAATAAAACAAGGGAATGAAATAGTCTATCTTGACCATCATACTAGTAATATCATTGTAGGTATTTGCTAAAGCACAGAGACATAATAAGCAGTAAAGTATGTAAATCTACATGTTTGACAAGTGTATGAAATTATGCTCAATAGTAATCATTAGGAAAATATAAAACAGAGCCATATCACAGTTCTTAACCGGTAAGATGGCCATTACATAAAAGGGTGAATGCAATTTTTCTAAAAAGATACTTACCTTCATTGCATTTTCCTTTATCAATTATTAAATATTTTAATATTTAAAAACATTTAAGATTATGCCATTTTATAAGTGATACAAGCGACAAAAATCTGTGATATGTTAATTATGCATTTAAATATGTAGCATAAAGGAAAGCCACCGTTTAATAATTGTACAACAGGCAGTGGTTCGTGTATTTTACATTGAGATCCTGGCATTAAAAACATCCTAAGTTGTACTGCCTTTCTCTTTTCTTCTTATTTTTAATTTCTGACTAGTTATCAGTGGTCAAAACAATAGCCTAAATTTGACACCTAACAGCTTGCCAAATATCATGATTTAAAAGGAAAAAAAAAAAAAAAAAGACCTCTTCAGATCCGTATATCCTCAGCTTGATAGGGCCAGCCTCCACTTCAGCTGGGAGGTGGCACAGTGGTGCATAAAGTACTAGGGCTCCGAAAGCCTTTGCCTGCTTAGCAGACTGCGTAATTGAGTAAAGTGTGCGTGGGTGTCGGCACACGGGCTCGTCAAGCTTGTGTTGATGTCGAAGCCAGTGGCACAGAGACTCCTACTCCTAATTAGATGACGGAAGTAAGATTACATTTTCCCTTGGAGACAGACACGGGGCGCGAGAGTTATTCTCAAGGGGATTTAGATTTACAAGTATCTGATGGAACAGAACAGAAATAGAAATAGTCAAACTTTGGGAAGTCAGCCATAGAAATGAACTTGACAGGGGTGCATTACTTATAAGAAAAGTTACAAACACTATTACCAAATCTCTGTTGTTTCCACATATTTCAATTACAAATTTTTAGCATCAGCTATAAATAAGGAATAATATTTGTATGAATCGTCTGCTACAGTTTTAACAATCCTTTGTTAACTGTAAAGAAGCTCAAAGGATATGAGTCAGAATTCCACACAGTGCACTTCAGACTTTATCATCGGTCGTGTCCATTAACTGTACTTTTTAAAATGCTATCTCTAGCGGGGCATGGTGGCGCACGCCTGTAATCCCAGCACTCGGGAGGCTGAGGCAGGAGGATCGGTGAGAGTTCGAGACCAGCCTGGGCTACAAAACTGAGCTCGAGGCCAGCCTGAACTGTACAGAGAGACCCTGTCTCAAAAAGACCAAAAGAAAAAAAATGCTGTCTCAAAGGGTCAAATTAAGGATTTCTTAAAGTGGTTGAATTAAGTGTCATTCACAGGTCTAGGAAGGCCTTTCCCCCTGAGAGCCTACCAATGAAAGTTCTGCTCACGCTGAAGGAAATTCTGATTCTTGTAAAAGTGTTTATCCATACTTTTGATAATTTATCTCCTGTCTGACCTAAAAGCAAACACTATGTCAAAGTAAAACTGAGCAGCACTGAAAGACTAATGTTAGATTTTAAAGCAGGGCCCACTTTTTATTTTTATTTTTATTTTTTGTTTGTTTGTTTTTGTTTTTGTTTTTTGTTTTTGTTTTAGCACATTGAGCACCTTTACCTGAACATTCTGAGGATTTTCTTTAAATTTTCTTTTCTATTTTTAATATTTATTTATTTATTTATTTTTTGCCTGGCTCAGGCTGCCCTCAGGGTGGGTCTTGTACAGCATGTGGAGCTGGGAATTGAACCCCAGTCCCCTGCGCCTGATGACATTTGCCCAAGCAGGCACTTATACAACTGAGCTAAGCTCAGGGCCGCAAGGGTTTTTTTGTGTGTGCCTGTTTGTTTTGTTTTGTTTTTCCTGGCTCAGGCTGCCTTGACAGTGGGCTGGGTTAGGCTTGTGGAGCTGGGGATTGAACCCTGGTGACTGCGTTTTCCTGAGCAGGTGCTTAAATAATTGAGTTATGCCACAGGCCCCTTTCCTGAACATTCTGAGTTGACATCAGTTGAATCCTCCATTTGGATATGAAATAATTTGACAAGAAATGTAGATACTGTGAGGAAGGGAACTAAAGATAATCCAAGGTGACGTTTTCCATTTTGGTAGAGTTCATTTATATTGTTATGGAACACGACGTATGACAACAGAATGACACCACTTGGAATCAGTGTTAATGTGAAACAATGTCTAGCAGAAGTGGCATTATTAGCAGACTGAAACATGGCCTCTGCTTTTTCCTGACTGCGACTACATTATGCGCTTTCCCTCAGCGCTGGACTTGATTATGTTCTGAAATGTTTAGCAAAATATTTCACATTAGAGCAGAGATTGTCCACGAGGCACAGACCTGGGCTTTACCACATAAGGTACTATTACTAAGAACAATAAGTAAAAATACATAGCATGTAAGATTTTAAATACTAATAAAAATTTCATTGTCCAACTAAAAGTTGAACATTCAGTAATTTTCCTTGTAGCACAGCTTGATTCAGTCACTACTGAACTGACACTGCAATTGACTCAGTTACTCTTCTCTCATTGCTGGGACAAATACCCAACACCTAACATGCAGGAAGGAAAGGTTTATTTACTTCACAGCTACTGGACGTTTCAGTCCATACTCAGCAGGCTCCAAGGCAGAGTGGCACATGACAGAGAGCAGCAGTTCATGGTGGTGGCAAAGAGCAGAGAGCAAAAGGGAGGAGCAGCGGCAATAATGGCTGCAGAGAGCAAGTCTAGAGTCTCCCGTAAGTTGCACTAAATCTTTCTGCCCCAGGCCAGGTATAGAACTCATACCCACAATCCCAACAGCACTGACACCCATAATCCCAGCACTGGATCATGAATTAATCACAAAGTCTAAAAATATACCCCGTGACTACATGATGCTTTAGGGGGTACAACTAGACACAAATTATAACAGGAGTGCTTCACGTGGGCCAGTTATAGCATACACGAGGATAAATTAATGGGAAAAGTACTGTTTTAAATAAAATGGAGATTGAACATGGAAAAACAGACACAGTAACAATATGAATGTAACAAGTGACATTTTGCTTTTGATTATTATCAGCACATATTGATTGTACAAATTAATGCTACTCACAGTGATTCTCTCTCTCTATCTCTATCTCTCTGTCTCTCCCCTGCTCTCTCTTATATACCATGTATATGTCAAGGATGCTTTTCTGTTGCAGTGTTGTTCAGCCTTCTCCCTCACAGGCCCTTCTACTTTCAGTGAGGCTTATTTTAGCTTCTGCACGTGAAACAGAATATATAATTCTTATGATTCTGTGTCTGACTGATTTTACTTAGCAAAAGGTATCCTAGTTCTATTCGTTTTGCTACGAATTTGATAGTTTTACACTTATTTTGTTTGAACAATTATTTTTTGTGTATACATGCCATATTTTCTTGCAACATCTCTACTGAAATTATAGCTGATCATTTTTAATTACTTTTTGCTACTGTTTAGATTTTGAATTACTTATATATTCTGAATATTAATCCTATGATAGACTAGTGGCTGGCAAGCAATAACTTCCTTTCTATGGTCTCTTTACTGATATTTCCCTTTACTTGGAAGTATTTTAGTTTGATGCAATCCCATTTGCCAGCTTTTGTGTTTCTTCCCTGTGCTTTTAATTCCTATGCAGAAAATAACTGTGCCAATATCATGAATGTTTCCCCTAAGTTTTATACCAGCAGTTTCAGTTCCTAATCTATTGAGCATTCTGATTCACCTTTGCTTGATTTATACGCAATGTAAGAGATAGAGCTCAAGTTTCAATAATCTGCATGAGGAAAAAACGTTTTCCCATCACTGTTTGATAAAGAGCTTGTTCTTTCTCCCTGCCTTTTGAATCTTTGTGGAGAATCAGTAGGCTGCAGGTGCGTAGATATTTTTCCTCGATTTTTTCTATTCTGTTCCATTCCACAAAATCTTTGCTTGCATGCAATACTGTACTGATTTTATACTATGGTTGTGTAGTATATTTTGAAATCAGGAATTGTGGTATGCCTTCAGCTTTGGTGTTTTCATGTAAGATGGCTTTGACTATCTGCGCACCTCTTCCTCTTCTTCTCTGCCTCTTCTTCCTCCTCCTCCTTCTTCCTCCTGAATTTCCTCCTTCTATTTCTCCTCCTCTTCTTCTTCCTCCTTCTCCCTTCTCCTCCTCATTGTCCTTCTTCTTCTCCTTCTTCCTCTTCCTCTACTTCTAGCTCTAGAAAGAACATCATTTGCATTTTGCTAAATCTTTAGATTTGGGGGGATGGTAGTGATATTTTAATTCTACAGGTCCTAATGTATGACTATGTGGGGTCTTTCTTTTAGTGTTTTCATAATTTCCTAGGTATAATTTTGATTGTAGGAATCCTTCACTTCTTTAAATCTACTGTCTATATATTATTGGGGGGTGACAGTAAGATGACATTGCTTCCAAGGTGTGCTTATGAATAAATGCATTTTTAGCATTCAGTCACGTAGTGGACTTTTTTCTTTTGCGGGGCCAGTGGGTGTTTTGAAACAGGGCCCTGTCATATAATTCAGGATTGCCTTAATTTCACTTTGTGCCCAGGCTGGCCTCAAACTCACACACATCTTCCTGCCTCAGTCTTCAGAGCTCTGGGGTTAGAGGCGTGTATCGCTATCTCAAGGCCTCCCCTGACTTCTTACACTGATTTTGTTTCTGCTGCTTTGCTGAATTTACCAGCTTTAGGAACAACTTAGGTAAAGTCTTTGTTTTTCTATGCATAGATACACCATGTGCAAAAGGAGCTCATTTAAATTCTGTCTTTCCTTTTTAGTGACTTCTATTTCTTTTGCATGATTATTCAATTTGGTTGAAATTTTTAGTACCCTATCAAATAAGAATTGTGAGAGAATACAGCAGCTTCCCAATTTCACAGCAAAGTCATTCTTTTAATCCATTCAATATGATATTGGCTATAGGTTTTTCATATATACCTTTTACTAGCTTGAGGTACAATATTTCTATGCCTAATTTGTTCAGCACTTTGCTCATGAATGATTGTTGAACTGCATCAAATACTCTCTGTGTCTGTTGAGATATTTGTAAAAAATATATTCTTCATTGTACACATGTGTTTTATTACATGAGCTGATTTGCAGATGATCTGCCATTCTTCACGCCTATAATAGAAGCATGATTGGAGTATATCCTCTATTTTACATTCAGCCTTTGAAAGTTTTCAAGTGAGTCCTTTTTAATTTCCAACAGCACATGTTGTACATGAGTTCAAACCAACTGAACACTGTTCTTTGAGGTGGAGATGTTAGGTGTGAGGAGGTCCTGAGTCTTCAAATATCCAGGAAGCAAGAACGCATGACTCAGAGCTTTGTATTTCAAGTTTGTCCATAGAATAAATAAAATAACTTCAATGTCAATATTTGTTAAATGGGTAGGACTTCACAAAACTCATCAGCATGGAATTGAGGATTATTTGAAGGAAATTTTCCTTCATCTTGAAAAGACAAACACTATAGTTGCTGAACACTGGGTCTTTGAAACAGAAATAGAGTGCAGATGATCAAGAAAGTCAGGTTTAAGATGCTTCATTTTTCTTCTAAACTCCTCGTCAGTATCCTGTGATTGGCTGAGAGGTAGGAAGGGACATTTAGAAGGTATGACTGGGGTAGACAATGAAGGTGGTAAATATGGCCAGATGGATGAATTGGAGGACAGCTTGGAGAGGTGCATAATCTAGTGTTTCCTGAAGAAGTGATTCATGAGCCAGAAGAGTAACAGGAATGGCTTAGACAGCAGAGAATATAGGTTTCCACAGCTGATTATGACCGAACACCTTTACAAATATGAAGGTATCCATACTACAACAGATTCAAACTCAAACCTGAGAGTAACACCAGATCAACCTGAAATAATTAAAGCATAGGTGTATAAACACACTAGCGACTAGGCAGTAGAGACAAACTATTTCATGATCATATCTTGTCACTGTAGCTGTTATTGTCAGTACAGTGTTGTAGTTTCTGTTTTGGTGATGGTCTCCTAATGTTCCTATCTGATGGCTTTGCCTCAGTGGTCAGGGATCCATCAGAATTTTTGATCAAGTTCATTGTGGTCTTTCAGATCACCATAAAATGTTTCTCTTACCATCTTGGGCATTCAGGACTTAACATGTGGTAACTACTGTGGTGCAAGGCAGAGCACTAAGCAGAAAAGGCAGAGGAAATACAAAAATACACTGGGCAGCATATTATCAGAGTCCCCTGGAACCACAGATATTCCATATTGCCACACATGATGGAAGATTTTAGCTGGTTGACTCTTTCAGGGCTTGTTCATATCTTGAGACAGTTCTGGGAAACAAATCTTTTATATAAGAGAGATTATTATATGTCAATCACTGAATAAGGTATTTTCCAAAATGGTGAATGAATTCTTAAGATATTGAGAAGTAGATTCATAATTATGTAAACAGGGAAAGGAAAGGCACTCTAAAATATGTACACTGAACTACAGAAAAGAGTATTATGGTAAATAGCTTCTTAAATATAAATTGAATTTTAAAATCTTAACTCCAATAAATAGTGGATTTAGAGTCCATTTAAAAATTGTATGACTAGCATCATCTGTATTTTTACTTGCATTATGCTAATTGTATTTGATTAAATTTAGAGATAGATGTTTAAATATTAATGAGGGATTTTTCACATTATAAATATGAATGTTTGGCCTCTATTTCAAACAACACATGAATAAAATATTAGCTTTCTCCTGAATGGCAATGTTAAACAGCTCTCCCAAATGGAATTATGATCCCTCAACATAGAGTTTATATATTGGTTTAATTTATTTTCAGTGAAATCTCCTTAATAACATCAATAAATATTTCCTGGCAATATTCTCATGCATTAGTTTCCTCAGTTCCAGATCACAAGAAGTTTTTAAAGGCCTATACATAGCTGCATTAAGGGATAGGATAACATATTTGGAAATAAAGCAGGCAGGCAATATGAATTATCCAGTTTGATTACTAGAGAAATAAAAAAAAATTATACCTTTAATGGCCCTGCTTCTAAAATTATAACCATTATTCCTTTGAGGTGTCTCATGGGCTCAAAATAACAGGTGTTACGAGAATTAAGAATCAGCACTTAGAAAAAGAAATTTAAAAAACAGAAACCTTAATAAGATCCCCATTTGCCAGGTGGCTATTATAGGTCACAGCATCACTGTGCGGTGTAACTATTGCTTTCCACCTTAGACCACTTAGCGCTCTGGAAGATCTGCTTCCTACTTAGCTCCTAACACCCACCCTGTGACGTGGATCCCCGAAGGGACACAGAAATGAGCTCTTGGAAATTGGTATGCCTTACTATTTTCCCCTCAAAGGATGCCAAGGAGTGTGACAGATGAAGTACCGATTCCTACTATGATTAATACTTGGACATCTTTCACAGCCCCCCACACACTTGCAGGCAAAACTTACAGAAGATAATCGAACCACAAATGCATAGAAACTGTGTTTTACAAAGAGATGGACATTGGTCAGAAGTGGGAGGTTCCTGGAGTCATAACTCATTAGGATGTGAGGTCTTTCTCTCGATCCATTTTTCTCTCTCTGATAACCAGGCTGTGAGCAGTTCTCCTTGGTAGAAGGCCCTTGCACCATGCCGTTCTGTGTTAGAGCTGGCCTACTGCAGAAACTGTGAGCCAAAATTAAGCCTTTCCTCCTTTATGGTGCAGATATCAAGTATCACTGGGAGAAGAAAGCCATTGAGACATTAATTTACTTGATAGCCAAACAAAGATGAGGGATTATGTAACATGGTTAATTAATACATCTGTAAGTGGCTACATTGGGATTTACAGTCTTTCTTTGTGATACTAGTTTTACTGTCTTTAAGCAAGAAAATGCTCATAACTTAAGAGCACCAAGGAACATGCTTATAAAGGAGAGAATCCAGCAATAACATTTGGGATATATTAAAAATCTTATCTTCTGCTCTACATAGTTAAGTTTTATTAATAATTGACTTTTAAATCTGTCTCCAAAGAGCCCTTCTTTCTGAGGTACACAAATAGATAATAAAGTTCTTGTTAATGTGGACTTGTCTAGTGAATTAATTCTAACAGAATACAGAAAAGGTGAAGTAATACCAATACTATACAACATATATTACCATATATATGCATACATTTGTATATATTCTTATGTAAAATAGTTGAATAGTTTATAATGAATGTAATTCTAATTGCAAAAAGATATCTCCAAATGGAAATGTTAAAATCTATAATATTTGGTTCTCTGTATGAAAACTCTATTCCCTACCTGCTTTATATTTCTGAATACTTTACTCTATCTTCTTTCTTTGAAGGGGAAGGGTCTATAGGATGTCCAGGGTCTCACTAATAGTGGACTCGTAGTATGGACTCGTAGGATCCACCTTTTGTTTTGTTTTTTGTGGGACCGGGGTTCGAACTCACAATGTTGCACTTGCCAGGCAGGCACTTGTTTCATAGAGCTAGCTCTCCAGCCCCTTGATCCACCTTTTTAAAGCCTCCCAAGAGCAGGGATTACAGGAATGCGCCAAGAAGCCCAGTCTCAGTTGCCATCTCAGTGCACCTCAGGCATGGGGCTGGCAGGGCAGGCCTGGGGCTTGAACCTCCAGCCCCTGTGCCTGCTTTCAGCCTACTCTATCCTTTAAATGCACCTATGTATAGGTTTTTCAAATCTTGAGATTTGGAACTGAAGAAAATAAAGCATGAGCAAGCATAAGAATGATGCCAAGAAATAGTGATGCTATTAGGACAATTTCACTGAAAATAAATTAAATCAATATATAAACTCTGAGATCAGGGATCATATTTCCATTCAATAGGCTATTTAACACTGCCATTCAGAAGAAAGTTAAGATTTGATTTACGTGTT
This sequence comes from Myocastor coypus, assembly GCA_004027025.1. Classification (NCBI taxonomy): domain Eukaryota; kingdom Metazoa; phylum Chordata; class Mammalia; order Rodentia; family Myocastoridae; genus Myocastor; species Myocastor coypus. The sequence goes on along the minus strand of PVJA010004969.1, from coordinate 59,761 downwards.
TTTGGAAGTAGAGGTCAAAGTTGAAGCACCCACAGTTACTGTGCATAATACTATTTATTTATGTTTCTCATATGTAGAGTCACAAGGTAAGGCAACTGACATCTTCCTTCTGTTGCCTTCTTGGCTGGTAAGATTGCGTGGAAAACTGCCATGCTACAGAAGTTTATGGCAGAAGCCAAGAGCCTGAGGGGCACTCTGGACATCGGCTCAATAGTCCAGAAAGAATTGTATCGTACTGAGAACCATCTGTGTGTCCCTCCTAAGAAGACAGCTTATTTGTGACTTATCTCTGACCCAGACACAGTGGATCCACCTAAACAGTGTCTGGTTCCTGCTCCAGATCATAATTTTGAATTTCAGCAGCTTAATTTTGTGATAATATGTTGTACATCACCCTCATACCTATTTGAAGAGTATATCAAAAGTATTATGTACATTTTTTAAAATGATACTTTTTTATATTATATACATTGTATGCAGAAAAGACAAAAAACTGTTCTAGTGGCTGTCTAGAAATATGAATTATTTGTTAAACTACAGTATAGTCCATGATGAATGTGATTCAAACTGGAATAAGATAACTACAAAAGGAAGTGTCAACGACTACAATATTTGGTTTTCTGAATGAAAACTATTGCTTCTGGCCTTATCTCACCAACTCCTGGATATGCTTTTAAAATAAATACTTTAATATTCATGATTGCAGAAACATATTTTCAACTATTGAAAAAGTTTATTCTTTTACTGCCACAAAATATTATGTGCTTGTACAACTAATCGACTATAGTAATAGCTGATCAGTGTTATAAGGTCAAAATTACAGCATGTTTTCCTGTAGTAGTGCTTATTGAAGGACGCAGAATATAGCTGCACGAATCCACCAGCACTAGAAAGCCAGGAGTCAACTAAGAAGATGCTCAGTCTTCAGTTTTACGCAGATATTTCTCAGAATAGATTTTAATTTTTTTCATTTAATAAAATTAACTGCTGCGTTTAATCAATGAACATGATATGACATAAATGGAACATGGGAAGGTAACGTAGTATTTTAATTCATCTTAAAATGTATGCGGAGTTATCACAGCCCTGGACGTAACACAGCTATTATATTTTTGAATCTTTTCTTAAAGATGTTTGCATTCCTTTATCATAATTGAGCAATACCTTATCTGCAAGACATACAATAATAGCCTTCTGGGAGAACGCACCCTGATCACCAGTGACAGATTTGTGGTGTCCCTGTCCTATCTAGGACAATCTTAAGGCATTTCTATATGAAAAAGTTAAATAATGCATGCAGTTAATTTAACTGTATCTCTCTGGTTTCCAGATTACTTACAATTGAAAAACAAAGAGCTGTTACACAAAGCAGCAGTTGTGCAGTGAGCGAGTTGGGTCTGAGCACCGGCCTGCTGTAGCTCCTGCTTGATTCGGCTATGGTCACAGTGAACCAAGAGCATCCTTGAAAACTCAGGAAAAGCAACGCCTTGATTGTCTGTGGTGTTAGTACACAAGGACGCACGAGACTCTTGTTCACCACTGTCTGATTCACTGTTCTAACCTTCCTCCTTAAAGGAGATTAAACCAGCTTGGTTTTCCGTATGTTCTCTTATTTTCCAGGACAGCATAATTCAAAATTTTGCTCATTGTATGATTTCTTGTGCTGTTTGGCTTCCAGATTTTACTTCACTAAGAAAAGAAAATTACAGTTTTTACTTAACATAATGTGAAGGAGTATCCTTAGAAATATATGGGGCAGCTGCTGAAGTCAATTTTAGTAAATATAAATAGGACGAATGTTGCCCCATAGGACATTGTTCCAATTCCCTTAAGCTGTAGAGGCTTAAATAAACATGTATGGAAGGCTGCAGATGTAGCTAAGAATTTGCCTAGCAAGTGAGAGCACTGCTTTCAAACCCTTGTACCACACCACATATGCACACGCACGTGCACACACACGTGTGCACGCGTGCGCGCGCGCGCACACACACACACACACACACTAATTTGGGGGAATATAATTTGTTATTCATTAAAGAATTATTTTCTGAAAAAGGGCACATTATGTCACAGATGTATGCAGGGTAACTCATTGTTTTTGAGTGAGAAGATTTATCTGAAAGATCTATTGTGGAATTAGCTATTTATTCTCCCCATCTCAACCCACTGGAGACACTCTGAGTAAAGTACTGAGTGAGTAAATATAATTGGCATAAGTACTGGTATTGGTACCAAAAAAATCACAAGCTTAAGGTCATAGATAGATAGATAGGTAGATAGATAGATAGATAGACAGATAGATAGATAGGTAGACAACAGACAGACACAAGGCAACTAAGAAAGGTGTACCACTAATTTCTGTTACTTCATTGAAAGGAACAGTCAGTGCTTATACTGTTTGATTAATTTTCCATAGGCATATAGCAAGTGCTCTGAAGATAACAGTATTCAATATAATAACCATTGTTAATTTCTTACCATCTTGTTTTGAAATTCTGTCTCATTTGTAAAGTTAGTTTTCTTTCACTTTATGCATTTGGCACAGGGTCTCACTATTCAGCTCGGACTCATAGTGATCCTTCTGTTCTCAACCTCCCCAGGACGGGGATTACAGGTGTGCACTGCCCTGCCCAGACTCTGTCACTGGCTCAACACACACCAGGGGTGGGGCTGGCATGGCATTCAGGGCCAAGGATCAAACCCTGGTCACTGTGCTTGTCAAAGCAGGCACTTACTCTGCTGACTATCTCACTGGTGCTATCATTTTTATTCACTTTAAAATTTAAAAAATGAGCAACTGAAAAATTCTACTTTGAATATGAATTGTCTATTTGGAGAGACAACACTAAAACTAGTTGTGTGTGTGTGTGTTTTTGTGTGTTCCTGAATAGTATAAATGAAGTCACTAGTAGAAAGTTAAATGAGTTTGATGGCTGTATCGATAAAGGTATATTTTGGTTTTTTTTGAAAAGCCAATGTGCTGTATATTTAAAATATGAGCATATTGGACATAAAAGTGTTAAATACAAATCACTGATTGGTAATGATACTATGAGATCAAAGGATATTGTTATGGTTTATGTCTAGTTGTCCCCCCAAAGCCTCATGCAATCATGCGGGTGGGGACTTCTAGAGTTCGAGACTTGACTCATGAGGCGTTGGGATTATGTGTTTTAGTACTGATGAGATTATGGGTCTGAGTACTGCTGGGAATTATAGGTGTGGCCTGAGGTCGGTAGGCTAAGGCAGAGAGCCTGATGTAATTTAAAGTGAGACAGAGAGACAGACTCAGGCTGTTGCTCTGCTGCTCTGATTGGTCCATTGCCTCTGTCATCATTGTTGCTGTTCCGCTATCATGAACTGCTGCTCTCTGCCATGTGCCTCTCTGCCTTGATGCCAGCCGAGTATGGACTGAAACCTCCAGTAACTGTGAGCTAAATAAACTTTTCCTTCCTTCATTTTGGGTGTCGGGTATTTGTCCCAGCAATGAGAGAAAAGTAACTAAGACAGATATGTTTCACTGTTGAATATTATGTAGTAGGGAAGTGCAAAAACAATAAATATTTGAAAATATTCATATGTCAGAAATATCAGCAATGAATACCTCTTAAAACTTCTAAAAGTAAATAATTCAATAAAGGCATAATTTGCCTGAAAGTGGTTCTAGAACCTACGCTCCTTCCGCTGTAGCCAAACGTCCTCCCTCACACCAATATGGAATTCTGACAATAATAATTGGATGTAGAAAAAGAACCACTAAGTTAATTGTGAAGGCCCTTATTGTTACAGATGTGCATTTAACACTTCCTAATTATATATTAAAGTGCAGTATTTGGACATCAATCAGGTGTACTTATTAAGACTGGGGCCCTGTTCATTTTATGAGAAGACCCTTCTTAATTTTGGATTCACTAATCAGGCTGCTACTGATCATTCTGTGAAAATCCAAAAAGAAGTCGTTTTCATGTAGTTCCACCTGCGTCACATTGCCTATGAACCTGGATGAAGAACCCTGTGTGGTAGCTCACGTAGGAAATCTCAGCGCTCTGCTAGGCTGAGGCAGGAGGGTCATAAGTTCAAATCTCATTTTGAGCAATTAAAGAAAATTCCTCTCAAAATTATAAAAAAAATTGCTAAAAAAAATAATTCAGTCACAGATGTAACCAAGGAACAACTGAGTATTTTTTCACTTGTTCTTTTCGTTAAGATTGTATGTCTATCTTCTCTGCAGTGTCACCCCAAGAATCTTTATAGAATCAATGATGCACCCACTTCAACTGGAGCTTTTCATCTTGACCTTAGAAATCCTTTAGGTTCAGTGCTTAGCACTAAGGTCTACAGAATGCCCTAAACATTTGCCTTGTGTCTTTGTTTTCATGTTTACCACACGTGAAAGAAATGTTTGCTAATTATAACATTATTTAAAGATTTATTTATTTGTTCATTTACTTGATACAGGGTATTGCTATGCAGCTCAGGCCCATAGCGATCCTCCTGTCTCTGTCTCCCCAGTACTGAGGCTACAGGCCTGTGCCACCATGCCAGGTTTGGCACGAGGCAGGCATGGCCTGTGGGACCAGGTTCTTGCGCTGGCCAGGCAGGCGCTTAGGCCACCAAGCTATCTCCACCACCCCTAAAACACTTTAATGCTCGTATTTTCATGTTAATTTCATAATGATTGAAAGTAAGACCATTTCAGTAATTTTGAAAAGACACTAAAGAGAACCAAAGCAATTCATAAGACTCAAGAGACTCTGCATAAAAAGTTTATAAAATTGTATGTTTTTAGCTTTTAAAATTATTTTATTCATGTATATTTGCAGTACATGATGGTTAAGCCCATCGTGCAGAACTGGCCCCTCACCTAACACATGTTAGATCAGTTAGTTCACAGGTGCTTCTCTTCCCCGTCCCTGGCACTCTTTTTCTCCTCTTCCGATTTATAAAAAATAAAATAAAATAAAATAAAAATTGATTTCTCTGTTTCCTATTGCATACCTTATATCTTACTCTTTAAATTATTAATACATCAGGCTTCTCATAAAAGAGAATCTGTATGGTCCATAAGCATTTGCATTTGATTTACTTTAGTCAAGATGATTACCTTAAATTGCATCCATTTTCTTTCCTATAAGTGTCAGAAATTTACCCTTCTTTACAGCAGGGAAGTACTCCATTGTGTCTAAATACAACTGTTTCTGTCCATGTATCTGTGAGTGTGAATACAAATCGCTTCCATGATTTAGTAATTTCTCTTTGGGTATTTAATATTTATTTTTGAATTTCATTATAATTCTTACTTTTTTAAAATTAAAAAAAAATATTTTACTTTATTTCTTGTTTCAGAACTTTTGTTTGTTTGTTTATTTATTTTTATGGCCGGCTCAGCCTGCTATGAGGGCAGGGCTGGTGCAGCGTGTGGTGCCAGGGATAGAGCCGAGGTCCCTGCAGTCGCCTGCAGGTGCTTTAGACCACTGAGCCAACCTGCCAGGACCCTAGTTCTTACTTTTAAATTATTAAATTGTTGGAAATCATTATCTATTTAAGCTAGTAAATCTGATAACAAATATTTTTTGCCTACTTTCCTAATCTGTATATTATTTGAACTGTTACACATTGCCATTATTACATAGTTTACACCTATCACTATGTTGGTAAGAAATTTAGTAATTTTAGTGATATTAATTTTTTAAAGTCTTTTAAAATTGTCGTACATCTCATTCTGGACATTACGACATTGTAATGTGTATATACAATTTAAAGATTAAAAGTAAAAGATGATAGGAAACAGGGAGACAGATAGATTGCTTGTAAATGGAAAGGGACCAGGAGCTGGAAGGAGGGGGACAGGAAGTGGAGAAGCAGAGAAGGAGAAGGGGGAGCGAAAAGAATTTTAACAAAAGAGCAGATGAGTTACATATTCATCATTATCTTTCTGTCAAGTTTTTTCGCAACCTTTCTACTGATCAATAAATACCCAGCTTACTGTAGCTCCAGGTCCAAATTAAGAAACCAAATGACTAATTCTCTTAATCTCTTTTCCACCAGGAAAACCATGTGTGAATTTGTCAAGGTAAACTTCCTTTGATAAAATTCTTAATATATGCAAATTGAGGAGAGGAGATCATGGACAAAAGAATTTCAGAACAGCAGCAGAAGTGTTGGTTTATGATTCGACCCGGTGGTGCTTTGCACTCAAAAATGGATAACTGATATTTAGAACAGAGTGGGGGAGATAGCTCAGTGGACTAAGTGCCTGCCTGGCAAGTGCATGGACCAGGGTTCAATCCCCTGCACCACATGCTCTGTCAGCCCCACCGTTAGGCATGGTGAGCCAGCCACTGAGACCCGTGTGGGGGCTGGTGCCTGTAATCTCACTGCTGGGGAGACTGAAAACAAGAGGATCATCATGAGTCCATTGTGCATCGTGGGGGCCTGTACTGAATACACAAAAAAAGTGAAAGAATGAAGGACAGAAAGAAGGAATGAAGGAAGGAAAGAAGAAAGAAAGAAAGAAAGAAAGAGAGAGAGAGAGAGAGAGAGAAAGAAAGAAAGGAAGGAAGAAAGGAAGGAAGGAAGGAAGGAAGAAAGAAAGAAAGAAAGAAAGAAATTAAGAAACAAAGAAAGAAAGAAAGAAAAAAAGAAAGAAAGAAAGAAAAGGGTCTGTGAGCTAAACCCAGAGACCACAGTTCCATCCCAGGCACCACAGGCTATGCCAACCCCACCCTCAGGGCAGGCTGAGCTGGCCATTTAAAAAAAAAAAAAAAAAAAAAAAAAAAAAAAAAAAAAAAAAAAAAAAAATATATATATATATATATATATATATATATATATATATATAGAGAGAGAGAGAGAGAGAGAGAGAGAGAGAGACAGGGAGAGACAGAGAGAGACAGAGAGACAGTCAGAGGGACAGAGACAGACAGACAGACAGAGACAGAGGGAGATGGAGACAGAGAGAAAAGAAAGGAATGAGCGCGCTTTGGCATGGGTTATCAAAAGAAAAAATCAAATTAGGACCCAACGTAGCCAGGAGGGCCGTGCCAGCTTGGAGGGCTGCAGGGCCTGTTCTAAGACAGGCCGATGAAGGGCGAGTGGAAGCAGAGGGTGAGCCAGTTGCTTCAAACTGAGCAAATGTGTGAAAGGAAAAGAATGAACATAAATGTTTGAGACCTTACCTTGATTTACAGAGACAAACGAGGGCAGTCTCATATATCTTGTGCTGTATGATCTGACTCTGTGGACATGCCAGGAAGAATCCCAGCATCAAAGAGTGTGTTATGGCAACCCTGTGTGAGTTGACTGAAAATAGTGAGTGTGTTAGGATCCACAGGGCTCCAAGCATCCTGAGGGGTCCCTTGTCTCCCGGCCTGCATGGAAACACAGAAACGCAGATCTTCCTCCCACATTCAACAAAGACTTGTTTTCTTTTTGTATTTTCATTTTGCTGCAAGACCATTAACATCTCATCAGAGAGATTTACCTTACAAGGCGAATTCCTCGCCCACCACGTCTAATTATCTGCAGATCTGAGGTAGAAGCAAAATTCAAAATACACTCGGGATGCAATTAAAAGACTGAAACTCTAAAAAGAGATTAAGAATGCAAATGTTCCTCAAATTGTAGGATTCATAGCAGTACCAGAGCTAGAGAACATGTTAAGGAGGGATAAATTCTAAATCTCCCATACTAAAGACAACAGAGAACTATCTTTTAATTCACCATGCATTATCACAGTTGTCATTCCAATTATTTGGAAGAATTGTCCTAATCTCAGCACGAGTGTGCTTTGCTGGAGTCTCTGGTCAGCTAACTGAAGTATGGAGCACGTGATGTCTCTGAGGTGCCCGAGACTCTTGCTATAATGCCTATAAAATTTCTCAATTAAAGAAATGAGAATTGTGATGCTTTAACCACCTGTAATCGCTAAACCTCTGAAAAAAGGATCAAGGCTGTTTTCCACCTTTGAGAAATACACGGATAGTGGAATACAAGCATCTTCTAACAGTATCAGGCAATTTGTTCTCTTTTAGCCACCCGTAATAGCAAGAAATGTTATAGTGGAAATAGATTCTCTTACATCCCTGGGGAAAATAACAGTCCTGGTTTTGGAGACTGAGTAATATCAATGAGTCATAAGACGCAAGATATAATTTCTGTAATTAATAGTGCCGCTGCAAGGAAGCAATTCTGAGTGACTAATTGATCATGTGAATTAGGGCTTGAATCCATGGTCGGTATCTTATGGAGTCTGTGAATTTTGTATGGGAGAAAAAGCCTCTCTGCTGGTAGGGTGGAGATGTTCTGCTCTTCAACAAAATTCTGCGAGTGAGTGGTGATGCGAAGGACCGAAGGCCTCCCAAGAGGAAAAGCATCTGGGTGCACCTGAGACATGGATATACCGAGAGGACAAAGACCTTTTCCCAATGAAATCCTAGGCAAATTCTGACTTACGTAAACTGTAGGGTCCGAGATGCTCACAAATCGTGTGAGGTTTTGAAAAAACTCCTAATTCAAAGTATTTAGAGAATGAAACTATTTTATGATCCCTTCTCTGGAATGTAGTGTAATGTATACTAAAAATCATTTTAGACCTCATTTCATAGCATATCATGAAGTCACTGATGCCAAACCTGTCCAAGAGTAGCTTTTTTTTTGGCTTTTTTGAGACAGGGTCTCACTGTGCAGTTCAGGCTGGCTTTGAGCTCACTTTTGTAGCCCAGGCTGGTCTCGAACTCGCAGCGATCCTCCTGCCTCAGCCTCCCAAGTGCTGGGATTACAGGCGTGAGCCACCACGCCCAGCAAGAGTAGCTTTTGTATTTTCTCAAATATTACTGTAATAAATAGGTATAGAAACTAGAATAATAGACTGGTTAGCAACTTATCATCCATTTCTTCTTTCTTTATTAAATATTCTCATATTCAGATTTTACACTTCATTCTCACATTTCCGGTGCATATGCCATGAGGGAAGATGTAATTATATACGGTTTTTCAAAGTTCAGCTGTTCTAACACACCTTGCAGATTCAAGATGGAATTTACCTTATATTTCAATTACATCTCTGGTTTGTTCTCTCTCTCTCTCTCTCTCTCTCTTTCTCTCTCTCTCTCTATCTGTCTCTCTTTGTATATATTCTGTATATATATGTATATATACAGTATGTGCTATATATACTATATTACATATATAATTATATATATAATATAATATATATTGTTATATATAACAATAATTACATAATTTAGACTTTCTTACACTTCTAATTTTCATTAATAAAATATCATTAAAAAAACTTTCAGTCATCTTAACTCCCTAGGCAAGCTGTAGCCATGTAACTGAAAGTGTGTGGAATAATGTATTTTTTTCAGTATGCTTCTTACTTTCACAGAAGCATAATTTATCCATTAAGAGCCTAGTATTTTCTTAAACAAGAACAGTGTGTTCACCATTTAAGTACAATACGTTAGGCACAAAATAAACCCTCTACTATATTCATTATGATAAATTTGAGATCTTTAAGATAAAATTCTAGCGATGAAGATAATTAGTGGAACTGTCTGTGCATTTATCTCTGAGAAGTTTCCATTTGAAGTCCAACAGCTTGGTTTGGTACACATGCCATCTCGCAGGCTGGAACTTCCAATATTAAGGATGAATGTCAGTGAAGGTTTTTGTGAAGGACTTTTAATTTATCAATTAATATCTGAAAAAATATTATTGAGTTTACATTTTTGTCACTCACAATGCTGGCAGGAATTAAGTGGTGTTTCCTTTACCAAGGACTTATCAATATATTTTAATGCTCCATGTAACACCAATGCAACTTTCTTTGCGAACACAGGCAGGGAGCCATAATTTTCCAATGACTAAAATGATTTTCTCAGTTAGATGGTTCTGGTGTTTGAAAACATTGTAATGAGTGATATTTTTCAGTTAGCAGAGGTCTTTTGTGGTTAAGTTCCAGGATATCCTCCAAAAATATCATGATGATAAAGGCTTAGATTGCAAGAGGTGAATATTTGAAAAGGAATAGAGCCCTGAGAACTCTTTCTCTTTCTGCCTGCCTTCAGGTAAGCAGCTTTTCCCAATAAACCGCTGCACGATATTTTTGCCTTGATGCAGACATAAAAGCAGAGGAACAAGCTGGCTGAGGACTTAAACTTCCTAGCCATGAGCCAGACTGAACATTTCTTCTTCTAAATTGATATTTTCAGTTATATTTTTCACAAGGATGAAAAGTAGAGCAACAAAATAGGTATGAGGAAGTGGACTCATTGCTGTGACTACAGTTGTTCATGACTTCCAGAAGTCATTATAACTCGTGTTCAGGAGGAATTTGGAAAAGTTTCCAGAAGGCCTAGAATGCTCTGTGTGGAGACAATGGGTAATTCTGGTAGGATATCCGAGCACAAATTTGACAGCAATGTTGGTATTATGACTATAGTCATTTAACTCAGCTAATGCCCTTTCAGTATCTTCCTGAAAGAATTAAAAGCTTCATAAAACAGAGATATAAGCACCTCCATGTTGATAGCAGCACAGCTTATAATAGCTAAATCTTGGGGTACCCCAAATACCTGTCAACTGATGAACAGATGAAAAGATGAGTCCTTCTCTCTCCCTCTTTCTTTCTTTCTTTCTTTCTTTCTTTCTTTCTTTCTTTCTTTCTTTCTTTCTTTCTTTCTTTCCTTCCTTCCTTCTTTCTTTTTTGACAGAGCACTACTCAGCCATAATGAAGGATAAGTTTGGGACATTTAGAACTAAATGCATGGAAGTCAAAACAATGCTATTAAGTGAAATAAATTGGACACAAATATGTAAATTTTATATCATCTCTCTGGTGTGAGAAACTGAAAGGGTAAATAAGAACCATACTGTACAACAGTTATCGTGAAATAGGAAGATGTGTTAGAAAGGAAAGGGAAACGGAGGCAGGAAGTAGAGAGAAAAAGACAAAATGGAAATAAAGCTTTGTAAATAAGAGAGTGAGGAGGCTGAAGAGACAGAAGGGGATTAAGTTGTTTCATGTACAGGTACAAATTATCTAGGAAGAATGGGAAATCTTTATGATCAAATTGATGCTGATGATATATGAGAAACTGTGCCAATAAATTTAATAAAAAAGACTAAGCCCAAGAGGTGACACGTGGGAAGGAGGGTTGTTTTGAGAAGCAGAGTACATGGCACTTGAGCTCCACTCTAGAAGAGAATCCGTCTGCATCTCTCTCATGTACTGAGTCTTGGTTGGGGGTTGGATTTAAAGGTAATGGACTGATTCACTTGCAGGACAAAAGTTCAAGGCAACACAGCATTCAGACAGTGGCATGGATACTGTTAGATGCTTTACCCAGGTTTGCAGTAGAAATTTGAACAAGATGAGCAGGACAAAACTTTGAACAAGCTACAAGAAAAAAAAAAATCATGCTTAGTCTTCTGGCCAAAGCCTTTGTGGCTGTTGAAGCAAATACTACCACTAAATAAAATCCAAATATTTGCTACCCAGAATGCAGGAAATTCACCTTGTTGATATCTCAGTAGCTATGAAGATCATGTCAATTCTTCTCTAAATTATACTGAAGTGTAGAGCTTTTATTTGAGAAGAGAGCTTCTAAGCTCCATGCCTCCCAGAATGACCAGGATGTTGATGCCTAGGACAGCCTCAACCGTCCACGCAATGGGACACCACTGCATAAAACTGAGGCAACTACAGCTTGAGCATGCAGATCTTGGGGTCATACATGGGGTGTTCCTTTTGGATGCAGCTAAATTTTAGTTATGGGATACAGAGGCTTTCTCCTACATTTCAAAAGCCTGGGAGAGCACATAATATGCACAGAGTCTGAGGGTGTCTGCAGATAGCTCCCCACAGGAAAATAAATGTAGTTTTGAAGCAAAAGGTGCAGTAGAGACTACCATTTAGAGATGTCTTCAGAACAAGAGAATATGAAGCATGCAGAGCCACTCAAACACTAGTCATGAGAGATTCCACTAGAAGAGCAGCGTCGAGCTGCCCAAGACTTTGGGAGCTGACCCCATTCCATGGTGCCTCCAGATACTGTTTGAAACACCAGCGTAATCTTGGACCCCACATGTACTCTTGGAACTATAGGCTTTAAAGTTTTCCTTGCTGGGCTTTAGTCAAACGCTGTCCAGTCCCTCCTTTTTGGGCCCACTGGTCTCCCTTTTTAGATGGGGATATTTGCCACGTTGCCTTGAAAGTATGTCAGTTGCATTTTTCATTTTACAAAGTGTGATGGCTAAGAGTTTTCCTTGATAATGAGATGAAATGTTTGACTTGGATTTCTGAGCTTTGGAGATTCAAGCAGAGAGACTTGAATGTATCTGCATTGTTAGACGAGCGTGAGCCTTTGGAGTTAGCAGGAGGATGTGTTGGTTGGGATTGAAAATGTCCCCAAAAGGCTTATTTTGCTGATTGCTTAGTTCTAGGCCAGTGGGCTTTTGGGAAGTGAGGGCATACTGAGAGTGCATTCTCTCTCATGCTGCTTCCTGGAGGCTGTGAGGTGAGCAGCTTTCTACAATATTCCCTGAGCCAAGATGTGTCTTCCTTCCTATAGGCTTAGAAGCCATAGGGCATTCTGACTATGGACTGAAGCATTTGAAACCAAGAACACAAGTAAACTTTTTACCCATGAAATTGCTATTCTCAAGTATTTTGTCATAGGAAAGAAAAATCTGAGTGACATACTTACAAGGAGAAATCAAATGTATTTTCTTTCTGGTTGGAGAAACGTACTTGAAATTTAATAAAGTCATTCATATGGTCTTCACTATGGGAGTAGAAAGTCCACAGTTGTGGAGAGAGCATGGGATGACCCCCCTGAGCCGCTCTCCACTGCTTTCTGTCTTTTCAGTTCTAAGGTTCTCAGGTTCCATGAGGTGAACATGAGACTTCGCACTTCAAATGTCAGAGATATTTGCTGAGCTTGCTTGATTATATTTTTAAATGTGAATTATTTTAACTCGAGCTCCTTAGTTTTATTTGACATAGAATTTCAAACAATTACTGCTTCACTTCAATTAAGAATCAAGTGGCGGCTGGGGAGATAGCTCAGCAGCATAGTGCTTGCCTTGCAAGTGTGGGGCCCTGAGTTTAATCCTTGGTACCAAGAAAAAGAAATGTTAGCAAGCTGACTGAATATCAGGTTACTAACAAATACGAACCACCTTACAGATGCATGAGAAGAAAATAACTTACTGTGTCATCATCTCAAAAATACTTGAACCCTCTAGTCAATTGTTTATGAATGGTTCCCAAATTCATTAACTACAGCAGGTATATCTCCTTCAAATTTACTTCTTATCTGCTCCTTTCCGTAGACCAGAGGAAGTCCAGAGTGCAGCTGGCCAAACCATCCTTCTTAGAGACATAGATCCATCTCTTTTCCCTGCTCCCTCTCCTACCCTTCTTCTCGATTCAGTAACTCTTAATTTTCATTGTCTCCTTTTTTCAATTGTGAGTCTATTCCCTATTCTTAATTTCTTATATATTTCTTTCTGCTTTTCTTTCTTCCACTTTTACACGCATATATCTGGTACTATGCAGGACTGATTGGAAGACAATACTACTTTGCAACAAATACTGTGAGATTGGTATTATTTTCTTAAGTGAAAGTCTGCATCACTTGCAATTTTTCTGTTTTAGTAATATTTTGTCCTTTTTTTTTTTTTTTTTTTTTTTTTTTTTTTTTTTTTTTTTTTTTTTTTTTTTTTTTTTTTTTTTTTTTTTTTTTTTTTTTTTTTTTTTTTTTTTTTT
>PVJA010004969.1:0-45884 GCA_004027025.1 Myocastor coypus | reverse complement strand
AAAATTACATAAATTTACTTCTTGTTCTCTTGTATAGGTTATTTATACTGCAATTAAGATATAAATCAGGATTCATTTAAGAACACTGTAGTGTCATTGACGTATTCCATATTTTGCTCATCATCTTCAAAATACATTAAATTTTTGCTTGATGACTTAATTTTGGACTCTTTATAAAGTTCAAAGACCTCTGTCATATGTTTTATTTTTGCTCATAAGATGCTTTCAATTTTTCAGTGTTCTCTACAGGACCTTTGAGTGATAAACTGAAGCTGTCAAACTTGTAGTAATGAAAAGTGTGAACTCACCGCGAAATGGTCAGTTCAATTACGTAGCAAATGCAGCATATTTCTAGCTCACAACTGAAGTCATTCCTTACTATACAATATTAGACATTCATTGAATTTGGTAGGCATAGTTTGACTAAAACAAAATTGTTCTAACACATTTATTTGGTTCTTAGCGCTCCAGATAACACGGACCCTCACAGCTGATTGTCCTAGAGCTCACTGTCTTTCCCAGCCATCAGCATGATGGTGGAATGCGCCATCTTCAGGAGCTCACTGATGACAGTGAACATTTAGGTACAGCTGCATTAATAACCAAGGGCTGTCTAGAACTCCAGACTCGGAGAATTTAAAAAATCTCCAATGCAACCTGAAGGAGCCAAAGGTAAAGCGTCACCCCAAAGAGGAGGCCGGAGCCAAGCATTACCAGGTATAGGGCAGCCAGGAGCCACGGGCCTGTGATTATTGCCCCAATGCAGTGGGAAATGAGCTGCCTGTTCTGCTAGGCTTGAAGTGCAGACAGTGGAGCCACAAAAGGCTTTACTGTGCCTTGGAGGTTCTGCATTACTCAGGCCTTGACACTGTTTTCCAGTTCTCCCCTTGCAACTGAACGCCTATGCCATGCTTATCGTACAGTGGTCCTTGGAAGCGGGTAGCGTGTTTCATTTCACAGCGCCGTGGTGGAATGTAACATAGCTCAGCATCAGCCAGAACTGAAGTCACAATATTGCATCCTGATCTTATTTAGGTGAGATGTTTGCCCTCAATTCAAAAATTAATGCTGAACAAGTTAAGATTTGGGACTATTTGTGTGGAATAAATATTGTTAAAGGCAAACATCTTTAGCTTTCAAAGGGTGAATGCTAGAAATCTATCATCTGAATATTTATTTCTCCAGAAAAATATTTGTATAATGGGAATATAACATCTAAGATGATGCAACTAAAGGGGAAGCTTTTGGAAAATGATTAAGACATGATAGGGATCAGTGCTCATCCTTGTGATTGAAATCAGTGTCCTACAGAAGAGACCCCTGGAGGCTAGCTACCCTTCACTGTGATGTGAGTACACAGCATGAAGGTGTCCCTTGTGCACTGGAAAGTGGGTCTACACCAGATACTGACTCTGCTGGCCTTCCTCCATCCAGTACTCTGAGACACAAATGTCAGGCATTTGTGTTCAGGTCACAGTACCTTGTCATGATATCCAGAAAAAAAAATTAAATCACCACCAAAGTTTGTTCATAAGTAAGACTACTCTAAGTAGTGAAATATGTGATATAAACTTTCAGGTTTCAGCACAGATACTTCTGAAAAGTTTACCGTATATTCTGTCCTTTTGGATACTATTTACTAAATGATAATACAGATCTTTATGTTCCTATACAGATAAATAGGTTTAATTTTTCATCGCAGTACACAAAGCCATAGTTTTGTTTATTATAACTGAATTCAAATTATTACTTTCTGTCTTCTTGTCACACTGAAGAGCTAATTATTTTCATTTATTATATTGTGACATAATCATACAATAAAGGAAGGAGTCATATCTTTTAAAGATGTACATAGTCTTCTTCAATAATTGAGATTCTAAACAAAATGAAAGATCACGCTATTAAAAAGTAAAGTTAATTGAGCTAACCAAATAGCTCAGTGGATTAAAATGCCTGCAAGCAGGCACAGACTCAGGGACTCGATTCCTGGGCCTGCCGTGCTGGCCCGCTTCCTGGGCGTACTGAGATACTTGAGACGGGGTGTGGTTGTGCACACCTGTAATCCCAGCTCTTGGGAAGCTGTTAACGGGTGGATCATTACAAGTCTGATCTAGTTGTGAGACCCTGAACACCCCGTAGACACTTCCCTAAAACACACACACACACACGCGCAAACACACACACACACACAATCATCCTTTTGCCTTAACATGGAGAAGCCTTTATTATTACAAAATAAAGTTATATAAGTGAGAATGGGAAATAAGAGGAAGCAAGACATATCATGTGTAAGCACAAACTTCCTATGATGAATGCTGTCATTAGGTGGATCTAAAATGCATCAATAAGCCGGGCATGGTGGCGCACGCCTGTAATCCCAGCACTCGGGAGGATTAGGCAGGAGGATCGGTGTGAGTTCAAGACCAGCCCGGGCTACAAAAGTGAGCCTGAACTGCATAGTGAGACCCTGTCTCAAAAAGACAAATAAATAAATAAATATAAATAAATAAATAAAATGCATCAATAAAACAAAATTTAAAAAGTAAATGTTATCAGTCCTTTTCCCTTCTCAAAATCTGGTCACTGGATAAAGAATGATGACGTACAACCGAAGATGCGTAGTGGCATTGCATTTGACTCGAAAATCATCTAAGTCCAGCTATTTTTTCTGGCATATACTTACTACAGATGTTTTTTCATGACCTTTGCATATTGTTTAGTATCATGCTTGGCAGTCAGCTCTATGTCAGCTACATTTCACCAATGCAGAAGTATAAATTTTTACATTCTATGCCACAGTTCTGTTTGTGAGGCCTATAGTGGCTGGTATTCATATCAGACATTAAAAACATTGACAAAAGTACCAAAAGAATAGACAAATCCTATAACACACCTATCAGTCTGGCTGGCTGACTGATTGGGCAGTTTGTTTCAACATTTAAAGGTTTACAGAAAACTCTTTTTATTTTCATATCTTCAAGGTCTAACTGCCAGTATGATATACTAGACACTTAGCCCTATCAAGATTAAACTTAATATTCTAAGACTGAAATTGGAATATGTCTGCCAGTGCAATAAAAATTTCAGTAAGCTGATGTGGCATGATTCAGGCAAGAAACTCTATCAATTGTCTCCCCAAGGACAATTACATATACCAGCTTTCGAGTATCCATAGAGGATCTATACATGCTCTTTCCCCTACCCCATAATACTGATTTGATGCATTTCAACAGTGGAGAAAAGATTTTTTTTTTTGAGAGAAAAGAGTATTCAAAGAAGAAATCTACTCTTCATGGAATCTCTGTGGACAATAACCACCGAGCTAATGTCTGACGGAAATCCTGTACCCATTTATTCATGTATTTAGCTAACCCCTTATTTAAAGAATATGAAGCTAAACAAAACAAAATAGCTTTGCTTTTTTAAAGGGAGCACCAGGTTTCAGTTTTAATTGAAGTATTCAGAGAGTAAACACAAGAAATAAGTAATATCACTGATGATAAATAAGTTTAAAAAAAAGCCTGTCAGCAAGAGAAGTGATTTCATTTTGAAAACATCAACAATGAGCAAAGGGAATAAGTAACATGTACAGTACACTGCATGTGATGCCTGCCTGGAAAACAGCAAAGCAGGAAAATAGCATAGGAAGTGTGGGCAGATTTAAATTTTGAGTAAAAAACTCAGGAAAAATTTTCTTGAATGGAGCATTCTTATTAAATATTCAAAAGAAGATGGTGCAAGCTTGGTAGGTGTCATGGGTAGGTCTCTGCATTTCCCAGAGCCTCATCAAGTCATAGCTGGGCCTCTTCCTGAGGTGAGTGAATCTACAGCGTGTGGTGCTGGGATTAAGGCTGTGTGATTGCCAATGAGTCCACTGCTTGCCTTGGCCTCACCCTAATAGTGGGAGCCTGAGTAGGACATAGGGACTTAAAGAAGCTTATTTTCCTTGTTTACTTTGCTATCTTTTGTCTGCAATAAATCATTTCTCTTCGGATATATTTTTCTACTATACCATCCTCCCTTGGAGCCAGCCAATTATGGACTCGGTTCTCTGCAGACTGTGAACCTGATAACCTTCCTTTCCTTAAATTTCAGCACTGAGCAATGAGAAAAGTAATTAAGACAGAATTTGGTACCAGAAGTGATGACATTGGTGTGAATATATGTGGCCATGTAGCTAAGAATCCTTTGGGAACTGCTTGTGTGAATAGTTGGAAAAAGTGCAGTGAGTCCAGTGGAAAAAGGAGAGCTGGAATGAGTTCAGTGGTACTTAATAGAAGCTTCTGGTCACTCCTTAGAAGATCAAAAATGTGACAGAAGTGCTGCCAGTACAGATCAGCCTTGGGAAGTTTCTACTGGAAAGGACTGCATTTGCTATTGGATTCTAGACATTGTGCATTATATCTTTTTTTTTTTTTTTTGTCTTTTTGAGACAGGGTCTCGCTATGCAGTTGAGGCTGGTCCTGCGCTCACTTTTGTAGCCCAGGCTGGTCTCGAACTCGCACCAATCCTCCTGCCTCAGCCTCCCAAGTGCTGGGATTACAGGCTTGAGCCACCACGCCCGGCAATGTGCATTATATCTTGACAGAAATTTTGTCTGCATTATTCTTGTGTCCAGAATCGTGGAATGGGACTAGTTGGGCTAATTAATCTTGTAGAAGAAATTGTAAGGTATTCAAATGTTAAAGCAGTGACATGGTTGCTGTTGGTGGCTTTTAGCAAGACTGATATTAAGAACCAAGAGAAAAAAGCCTAAAAGAATGATTAACAATGTTCTGAGTTTAGCCAGAAAGGAAGCTCCCATAATTTTGCTTCCCTCAAAGATGGAACAGAGAAGAAATTGGTCACTGAAAAGACTATCAAGCAAAAGCAACACTTTTGGAGGAATATAACTGAAAAGAGGACTTGAGGACATTATAAGAACCAGAATCAGCAGAAGCCCACCTTTTACAAGCTCAGAGTTCCAAAGGTGAAACGCTTTGATCTGAGAAAAAGTCCCCAAATGATGTGCACCAGAATAGTGGCAGCCTAAAGAAGTTGTTTATCTGGAATTGATTCATGGTCTCTTGACCCACGCAACCAAGAGTAAAGGAAGTCTGGCTATGCTGCTCCAGCTAGTGGTAGAACTTGGTATCATCCACATGGCACAGACTTTGTCTGCATATAGAATGGAAGTTACGGTTTAGGAAGGCTTCCATCCAGATTTTGGAAGAAGGGTTGGAAGGCCAGATAATGTAGCCCTGAGCGAGCAGTGTATGAAGCTGTAAGTATGAAGCCAAAGGTGCACTCAACACTCCAGGAGTTTGGAGAAGCCAAGAACATCTGAGGAAAACAGCAGGGAGGGAAATGAGCTTGCCCAAGAGAAAAGCTGTGGGAGCTACCGCCACCAGGAGTGCCATGGGTGTGGAGCTACACAAGACCTTTGGAATTTACTGTTTTGCCACAGATTGTCTCAGATGTTGCATACGAAAGTACAGGACCGTTTTCCCTGATGGACACTGAACCTGTTCAGGTCCCATCCCTTCTTTCTCCCCTTTTGTGCCTTGCAAATGACATTGCTTATCTTGCACCATTGCACGTTGTGTTTAACTTTCTTTTCATTTTGCACATGGTAAGTGTTTAACTTTCTTTCCCTTTGTATGGGAGCTCACAGTTCAGCGTTTACTTTAAACCTCAGAGCAAATGTGAGACTTGGACTTTTCAAAATGCTAAGCCACTAGGACTTTGTCAACGCTTATACATAAACTAAAAGTCTTCTTTTAAAGAAAAATGTATTTAGTACAGGGTGTACAGGGTGTCAATACACAGATCAGACTCTTGGTGATCCTCCTGTTTTCAGCCTCACAAGCACTGGGATTACAGGCACAAGACACCATGCCCAGTCTAATGTCTTTTGCAAAAATGAATGTATACGAGTCTTGGGAGAGTGAGAGATAGAATGTTATGGTCTTGTCTAGATATTTTCCCAAAACTTCATCATGAGATAATAGGTGATTTTTTCAGAGGTGGTTGAAACTACACCTGGCTCAAGGGTGTGTGATTACAAAATCAGGACACTGCTCAGTTTGACACCACCCTAACCTAGGTAGCCTGGATACAACAAAAGGGACAGATACAGGCTTGCTTTCTCACATGCTTGCTTTACATTTCTTATTCTCCCGCCATGAAATTTTTCTCTTCTCTGATACTATCTGTTGAACAGGTTTGTCTTAGAGTCAGACTGAAATCTCTAGAAATGAGGAGAGAAATGTATTTTTCCTCCCTTAATATTGAGTGTTGAATATTTCGTCTCAGCAAAGAGGAAAGAAACTAAGACAGTATGAGTGCCTGTGTGTACCTATACAGATACTTGTATAGGTAAAGTCACGTATATGCATGTACACTTATTAGCATACAATACATATGCATATATATGCTTCTACACGTAAGGGTCAGCAAAAGGGAAAATGCAAAAGTCCTACCCAAGGCAGAAGCATGGCAGGTTGATCCATGATCAGACAAACACAGGATGGCTGGATTGCCCTTTGTCCTGCCTCAGCACAAGGAAATGGCACTAGAGAACACAGGGAGACTCGTGATCAAAAGCTATTATGTATTCAAATGTGAGCTGTGAGGATTCCAAGAGAGAAAGATCTTGCAGAGATCGTGGAGCTTCTCACAGCTTGCATTCTTATACTCATCAGCTCCTTTCCTCCTGAAGGGTCTGTTTCAACAGATATGGATGCAGTAAGTTAAGTGAAAATTTGCAGAACCAGAAATGTATTTTAGCTAAATCACTCCAACTGTGTGTGTGTGCGCACACGCGCGAGCGTACATGCATACATGTGTGTGTATATTTAGTACAGGGTCCAAAGGTTCTCACAACACAGGTCGGACCCCTAGTAATCCTCCTGCTTTCAGCCTCACAAGTGCTGGCATTGCAGGCATGCACCACCATACCCCGTCTCCACCACTGTCTCTGGTGTTCTGGAGGCGGGGCCGGCACACCACCCTGGGGATCAAACCTGGTCCTTCCATCTGCCTAGGCAAGCACTTTAATCCACTGAGCTATCTGGCTGGCCCTCACTCCAATTTTGTATTAGAGAATGGTTCACTGTTCCCAAATTCTTTTGACCTTGCCAGTGACAGTCAAGCTACACTTCAAAAGTGCTAATATGAGCTTCTGAGTGCAGAGTATGTCTAATTATTCATCATGTACAGATAAATTAATAAAATTCGAGCACAGAGGAGGTAATCACTGGTGGTAGTAGTAAGATGGTTCTCAATATTCATGAAGTGCCAACCATTTCTTCAGGTGCTTTAATTCCAAAGAAGTAAAAAATACGGGAGACTAGGGAATAAACCTCTAATGCAGGGTGTATATTTTTCCCATTAATTTTTCAGAGAAAATCTTTAGCTAGAATCAGTCTATTGTATAAAACTCATGAAAAACATGGCAGAAATCACCCAGTTCAATCATTCAATTTCCAATAAGTGACTCTGAGACCAATATGTTCTGTGATTTGCATACTAACCTTAGTTCTGACACAGTGTAGGATTTATAAAATATGAGCTGACTTCAAAGGGAGCTGTGATTCTCATGCCAAATGTATGGGGAAAAAAATGTGGCACCTCTGCCAAAAATCAGTAGACTTTCACCTTGTTTTCTGTCTTCAGGAAGGAGACAGAGGATTAAAAGTGAAAGCTCCTGGATCTGGGCAGCCTGGCATTGTTCATTGTGCAGCCAGTTCCAAGCCAGCAGTCCTGCGGGTGCAGGGACGCCAGTCAAGCACGTTCCTGGTAGGGGCACTAGTCTGATTTAACAGCCTTGAGCAGCTGGAGAGTACACAACCAGCGGCCACTTGAGCACGGAAATGTCTGATTGTTGTAAATAAAGTATGACAGGTGATGAGGAAAAGAAAATAGCAGTGATAGGCAATAGAACCCATGCGCAGTAGTCGGCCAAGATGCGTAAATGGTGGAACAGATTTCAGAGGAGAGCTGCTATAGCAATATGCAGTCTTAGAATGGCATATTTCTTTCCAATAAGAAACCACTTAAATAATCAAAGAAATGCTCTATCTTTCATCACGTCAAACTGTGAGAATGGAAAAAGATTCAAAGTTTGCAATAGTAAAAAAAAAAAAAAAACTTCAGACAGAGAGATTGTCAGGCTCGGCAGGAGTTTCTCAATGGTATTTAAGCATCAAGTAAAAATATTTATGAATTGAAATAACCCTGTGGTCACAATATTTCTTAACTGGCAGAAGGGGAAAGGTATGCGAATCACAGCAAGTGGAAAGCAACACTGAATTCCAAATGCAACAGCAGGGTCATCTGTGCTATCAAGTAACCACACACATGTTTTATAATTTTGCATAATAGTACATGTCTGTTACTTTTTTTCTACACATAACTGCCTGCTATGTCAGTAATTAAAATGAAAAAACATATCAATAAAAACTATTTATGCATTTTCTCAGCTATTCCTTGTCTAGTGAAGATAAAAGTTTGTTTTTTTTTTTTTTTCTAAGTAATACATTTCTGTAAAATTCCTACACTATTAAAGCACCAAGGTGAACGAGAAAAAACAGGTGTCTCTTCCCGAAGCTTTGCTAGATGCTGTGAGACTTCCTGGGGACAAGACTATCCTTCACGAAGCACGGTGCTGTCTGCTGTGCAGTGAGGAAGGCGAAGCTGGAATACCGCAACATCCAGCTTCTGCACCGTCCCCCGCTTAGCACCTCCTAGAGCAGCTTTCATCCATATGGTTGTCTCTACCACTTTCTGATCTCAGTCTTGCTATGTAAACTACATGGGTCATAGATTTTACTGTGTTATACATAGATTTCTTTCCTCATTGATCCATCAATATTGAGAATGTTTAAAATAAATGACTCAATGCTGTTACATATTATGTAACCAAATGATAGGCAAAAACCAGAACCTGAGTTAGAATTTTCTCTGAAACAGATAAAGAAAGTTACAATGAAGTAGCTCACGATCAGGACAAGACTCCCCAAGGTTAGTGGCTATATTTGCTTTGAGAGTGGCCTACCTACTCCTAGGTTACTTAGCTCACACAAGAAGGCCTTGCCATTTTTCTCACTGATACTCGAAAAATATATTTTGTGGCCTTTTCATAGTAATTTTGCCATATAGTTTTGCAATTTCAGATTGAGAATATAATGAACAAAGCAATTCTTTCAAATTCCTGACTTAATGAAAGCACCAAAAATCCAAAATATTGAAACACGTGTTTCAGAGTGTGCAGTTTGGTGTCGAGACAGAAACAGAATGCGGATGCTAAGGCACTCACCTTCTAAATTGCTATTAACTTCTACAGATGATATGGCTCAGTAGTCCGATCGAGGGGAAAGCATTACCTTAAAAAAATTGAACTAGAAATGCTCACAGGAAGACAATTACACTATTATTTAGGAAGTGGAACAGCTTTTTATAAAAAGACTCTACAGATTAGAATCTTCAATCTACAAACTCTGACATCTATTAAACAACGAAGAATGTGGATAGTGTGAAAGCCAAGCTCTACACAAACTTCAATTATATGAGGTCACAGGGCACCCTTTGAAGTTGAAAAGGGACAAATTTAGGAAAAATAATGGGAAGTCCCATCCTATTTGTTTATTTATTTATTTATTTATTTATTTATTTATTTATTTGTCTTTTTGAGACAGGGTCTCGCTATGCAGTTGAGGCTGATCCTGCGCTCACTTTTGTAGGCCAGGCTGGTCTCGAACTCGCACCAATCCTCCTGCCTCAGCCTCCCGAGTGCTGGGATTACAGGCGTGAGCCACCACGCCCGGCACATCCTATTTTATTTATTAGGTAGAGGGCTCATGGAGATAACCAGCTAAAAATGTAATAGGTTCGTAAAAGGGTTGAACAGAAACCATGCAATAAATCAATTCCAGACTATTTAAAAGAATTAGTCCAATATACCACTAATACTGCTTTTATCTTTGTCAAAGAATGGACTTCCTTCTACTCCTTAGCTATTATCAATGAGACTAAATTTGAATATCTTGCAATGATATCAAGAAACAGATGTCTTTTTTAATAAAGATATACTTTATTTATTTATTTATTATTTTTATATAATGGCCAGCTCAGCCTGCCCTGGGGGTGAGGCTGCAGATGCATGTGGTGCCAGGGATTGAACTGTAGTCCCTGCAGTTGTCTAAGCTTGCTTAAGCAGGCACTTTAGACCACTGAGCCATCTTGCCAGCCCCCAAATGTCTTATATGTATGGCTAAATAGCAGCAAATGGTGTGGTGTAATACTTAATACCTATGAATAAATATTCCACAGTAAAATATTTCTAAATTATTGTTATTAATATATTACTAGATTAATTAATATAAAACTCTCAGGCTATATCTGCTCCATGTATGTCAATTAAATATCTGTAGTAAGTCCTATCAGATTAAAGTATATCCACAAATACACATCGTGTTATATTTTGCAATCCCAATAACGAGGAGGCTGAGACAGGAGGATTGCTGCCAGTCCGAGGCCAACCTGGACTACATAGTGAGTTCACGGCTTCCCAACCATGGCGAGACCCTGTCTAAAAATATAAACAAAACGAAATAAATAAAATGAACCCAAAGCTATTTTCCTGTAGAGGACATATTTTAGACTTTGATATATAGTGAGTATTATTGTTTTGAAATATCTTGGGGTCCTGGTGTTAGGGCCCTCTGGCATTGACTTACCACATGAGGGCCATCATATTTGAAAGATTAATATTTGCTGTAAAATAATAAAGATATACCCCATATCTTCATGCACCCCTCAGTGTAACTCTGGGGAATGGCTTGACCTCAGGTGGGTGGTGCTACACTACATGTGTGACACTGGATTAGCCCGCTGATTGCCTTAGCATAGTTCTGCGAGTCTGTGTGCTTAGTGTAGCTCCGGGGCTCTCTGCCTTGCTGAAGAGGAAAAAACCCACCACGCGGGTGTGAACGACTTCAAGCAATAAGCATGTGGCCGGGAGCTGATGACAAGCGAAAGAAGGAGGAGGTCTCACTGCCTTCTTCCTGCTGTGCCATAAATAGTTTCCCTCTGACAGGCTGCGCCGCCTTGGTCTCAGCCACTACGGACCCAAGCTGCTACAGCATGTGAACTAAAGTAAATCTTTTCTCCTTTGACGCGTGGGTATTTGGAATTCTATCCCAGCAGTAAGTACGTAACCTCAAACTTGTATTACTCTTCCTTAGAAATTATGCTTTGACATCTGTTTACCAAATATCAAATAAAGATTTATGTTCTGCCTCTATGTGGAAACATTCGATTCCTATACTGTTACATTATTATGAATTATCCCTAGAATAACGTCACTAGAACATATGTACATCAGGCCCAAATGCTAAACAATGGCCATAGAAATTAGAATACATTTTATGACACGGATTAGTTGGCTCACAAAACAAAGCGGTTTATGTCTATAAATCTGGACTTGAGAGCTAACAAGATGTTTTAGAAATTGAAAAGTGGAAAGTAAATATTTGTCCACTTTTTCAATATGAAAACCAATGTTCATACATTTCAATATATTGCCATCCAATGCTTATGCAGCAGAAAAGACAAAATGGATAAATTCAATGTCCTCTTTTCCTTTCACAGAAGCCTAGTATGGGCCGTGAAAAGGACAATAATCCTAATAGAATGTAGTCTTCAAATAACATGGGAGCAACTTATCATGAGAAGACACATCAAATTTTTATGTACTGTATGGCATATATTGTTCTTGCTGCTATAAAAAAGTGTGAAGTTTTCAAAGTTTATAAAACTTGAATTAATTTTGAAAAACATTGCTTTACATCATAAATTTAGCATGGCTTCCTAAGGATGAATTTTTCTAAAAATACAAATTCCTTCTATGGTTGAAATGATACAAGGGAGAAATGGTATTGTTCTTCCGGAAATAACTACTGCATTTGTTAAAACACAGTGAAGTACATGTAGGTGTATCTGTGTGCAGAGGTGTGACTTTATTAAAAGATAATTTTTCATGACTAGGGCGCTTTATAGTCCTTGACAACTTCAGTAAACTTAAATTTCTTTAAAAATCAGTCTACAAGCATAATAATTTTTAAAATAGTAAGATTGTGCCTATAATAAATATCATCCTTTATTTACCAAAACAAGAATATTTTATTGCTCTAGCACTGTGTCTGTTCTTTGGGTATTCAAAAAATTCTATATCAGTTAAAAGTATCAGTAGGGGTCATTTGCATAAATTGAGCATGTTTTTAGAAAATAAGCCACTGTACAATGCTAAGGGAACACGGAGTTTCTATGCGGATTTATGGTTAGTTTTTCATTGGTTGTTTTAGTGAGGCTTTCCCTTTCTGTGTTTATTTCCCATTCTTTATTGTTCATAAATTTTGACAACTCAATTTTACACATAAGATAAAACAGCAGTTAAAGTATAATTTACTCTGAACTTTAAAATAGTAAATTCTGCTTACTTTTAGGCTAATCTCTCACAGAAAAAAAAGCAGCACAAAATTGAAGTCCTTAGCAAACATAAACTTTTATTTAAAGCTTTTATTTTTTAAATAGGTAAAAAATCATCACATATGTTTCTCTCAGGCATGGAATATGGGTGCTAGATACATGGCAGAAATTAAGCCTGGAGGAGCAAAATTTCATTTTGATTCTCTCATGTAATAATAGCTTTATGTTTTTTTTCATGTTTTTTTAAAAAAATGTGATTTGAAAAAGTCACACAAACTGTTGCTCAGTTGCATTCTTTATGAATGGAGATAATATGTGAGCTTTAACGTGATAATAAGAAATGAATACATCACTATATACCATGCCTGGCATGCACAGTGGGCTCAGCAAATTATATACTTCACCCATTTAAAAATATTGGGTAATACAACTAGCATCTACATATCAGGTGTACTATGAAAAGCATATTGTCAGCTTTGGTTATAGCAAGTCCACACTGCACAGTACTCATCAGTATATTTTATGCATTATCTCAGTTAATTATACCACAAAGGCTGTGAAGCTAATATTTTCAAAGTTTTTAGAGTATGATGAAGAAAACATAGGCTTCTCTTATAACATGCTGGCAATAACATCATAGTGGGATTTTTATGCCAATTTCTACTTAAGATCTTACCAAAGATTCGCCATAAACTTACAAGCAAATTTAAAAAGAAAACAAGATAGAGTTTGAAACAAATAAGCCCTTCCTCGGTGGCATAAATGATCCCACTCAGACACATTGAAGCTGCCATCTTATCAGTTCATCATCTGTGTAGGAATGCTGCAAAGAGCAAAAGGCAGCTCAGAGCACCTCTGTGTTTGAGAGCACAGGAGCAGACTGCTAGGGGTCCGTGAGACCCAGAGAAGTTAACGTATATTAATTGTTTTGACTCTATTCTCATCCAGGCTGGTGCTGTGGAGACATACTAACATATTGTGACGATTTTATGAAACATGTGAGTCAATATTAATAATGGTAGTTAAATGCATATAAAATACATCATAGAATGGTTGGGCTATTGACATTTTATTTCTCTGAGTTACTTTTAAAAGTGCTTTGAAAATAATATATATCTCATGAACTTTCAGTCATGTCTGGATCCCTTAATTTTAGGTCATGCTACCTATTAAACGCAGGTTTTTCAGCAAGAACCTAGCTGGGCTGGTTAGGAACAAAGCAAACCTGTGTGTTCATGTTGGCCTTCGTTCGCAGAGCTGCAAATCCTGTAATCTTTGTCCTGTGGATATACTATACATTCTGCTAACCAAAGTCAAGGGAAAGTGTCACCCGCCGTATGAGTTCAGTTCTGTGACATACCCTGATGCTCCTTAGTACTTGGCCATCTATTGTAACCATTCTGATTCCTCACTGTGAGGACCCCATGTAGCAGTTTGTGTCTCAAAGACCTAATGGGTCTCACTGTATCTGTTCCATTCCTCCTGATGCGCAGTACAAAACTGAATGAGAGATGTGCCTAATGAGCATACGGTTGTAAAATCAAGGATCGGTTTAACAAATCAAGTAATTTATTCCAACGTAAATAATGTCCTTTTGGAGAAATCTGCCCCAAAGAACAAAGATTGTTCTGTCAAATGTATTTTTATAAGTTTCCTTTTTTATCTTTACTCTTTTTATTTATTTACTTATTTGAAACAGGGTCTCGCTGTGCAGCTCAGACTCATAGTGATCCTTCTGTCTGGTACCTCCCAGCCCTGGGATTATGGGTGTGTACTACCACCACACTCAGGTTCATGGCCAGCGCAACACACCTGGCTTTCTGGAGCTGGCAGAGCATGTGTTACTGAGGATCACATCAGGGTCCTTGAGTTTACTAGGCAGGCACTTAGACAGTCAAGCTAGTTCACCAACCCCAACTTTCCTTTCCTAAAGCTAATTGTATAATTAATCTGTGGGCTCTGATATGAAAATATTTGTATCTTTTCTGCTTAAATGTGTTCAAATCACCCAACATGAACTTTAGATATACATAGCCAGACAACACTACAAAAATTACCCAGTAAGTCTACGATGAAACCACATGTCTATATTAAATGCATAAAATAATAAAGATGTAATTAATAAGCAATAATAGTAAGTGGGAGAAAATCACAGCTTTTTTCTATAAAACATTAGTTTTAGGGTAAAGAAGGGCATAAGAAATATTTTCAGTGGAGCAGAAAAATAATATTTCTTATTTCTTTCGTGAGTCACTTAACCTTCCAATTAATCAATGGTAATATATTTGTCTTTGAATTTCTAGCCACAACATGTACTCTACTTTTCTCTCTCTCTCTTTTTTTTTTTTTTTTTTTTTTTTTTTTTTTTTTTTTTTTTTTTTTTTTGTCTTTTTGAGACAGGTTCTTGCTGTACAGTTCAGGCTGTCCTTGAGCTCAGTTTTGTAGCCCAGGCTGGTCTCGAACTCTCACCGATCCTCCCACCTCAGCCTCCCCAGTGCTGGGATTACAGGCATGAGCCACCACGCCCGGCTATGTACTCTACTTTTCGATTCATGATATTTCTTATCGCATATTTAAGTAATTGTATTTAAGAATATAGTGTCATACAAAGAATAAGCATACAGATAAAAAAGCTTAAGGCAGATAATGACCCATGGTGAAGAGGGGAAGGAATAAACACCAGAGTTTTCCAAAACTGGTTTGCTGGAAAACTGAAAGATCACTGAAGAAAAAAAAAAAATCTGTTGCCTGCTTGTATTTGGTATGAAATTTCCCAATTTCTAGGGGAAAATGAGGAAATCAAGTTACAGTGACTAAAATAGTGATGAAATAATGTATAAAATAATGAGATTTGTTCTAGAATTGTAAATTCATCTCTGATGTGGCAAAGGAAGAAGGATCCTAAGAGCCATAAATATCTAAAAGAAAGAAAAATGAAATGGGATTGGATGAAGAAATTTCATTTTTACCCATCATAAAATTATAAAAGTGTTGATAATATTTAGTAGGCATCCTTTATTGTAAAATATAAAAGAAACAAACTAGACTACCCTGCTAAGTGCCTCACCAGCGTGAGAATCAAGCTAGGCTGCCACCTGATTGTGTTAAGAACAGTCTAGTGGATTAATAAAGCACATTTAGAGATGTCTCTGAGTAGCTCTTGAAGGCAGGATTGATTTTGAGCCCAGCAAATGAATCCCAGCATCCTCGGCTCACCAGCTCTGCCTCACTGTGGTCTAGCTCAAAGCAGCTTTGCTCCAACACATCCTTCTCCCATGATGCTTCTACTTTGAAGTCATCCAACCATGGAGTTCATACACTTAAGTCATGAGCCAAGAAAGCCTCTGGGCTTTTAAGTTCTACCTGCCAGGTGCTTTGTTTGGCAACCATCAAATATGACAAGTATTGCTCCATCCATTCCTGTCACTGGACTTAGAAACCAGCCACATTTTTTGTCTCACGTTCTCGACAAAGATGTACAAGCTGAGGTAGCTTCACTACCTTACCCAGGATGTCCAAGACTACTCTTGAGAGTAGATGTAAAACTATATAGATCTGCCCTGCTCTAGCGTGGGAACGTGTCATTTCTCTGTCGGAGAGACTCTCTAAATGGGGCAGCACAGGGAAAATGCTGAGCTAGTGAGTGACCAGTGTATTGGAGCTTAAAACATTGAGCTTAATCTTGTCTAAAAGAAGGATTTCCTAATACCTTAAGTTTAGACCTATCTGAAACTGTCCTAATATTCTGTGTTCCTATTGTTCCATGAATCCATCAGACTCCACTAATTTCTGCTTAATTGTTCCTGAGAAAATGCGAGAGTCCGGAACTCTGGTATTTTGGGTCAGGACAACAAAATGTTTGTTCTCACCACCTCATATTGTCTAATATAGCTCTTTTCCCATAATGGAAAAATCAATATATTTTATTAAATGAATTATAGGAGCATTTGAATTAAGAAAAATGCACCTTAAATGTCTTACCAGGTAAAAACATGCAATCAGAGACATTCGAAAAATGTTTGGATTTGCACTGAGCTTTGTTTTTTATGTAATGTCTCCACATTTCAATGTCTAGTTAAGGAGTATTCATCTGTTAAGTCTCTTCCATTGTGCTATTTAAATGGGCACATTCTACTTCCACATGTTATGAAAAATTTATTTGTATTACAATAAAAATCAATCAATGATGATCATGTTTTCATCTTAATTTACCTAAGTTCATCATTTAGTTATTTTGCAGTGCTGGGGATTGAAAACAGAGCCTTGCCATTAAGCTACATCACAAGTCAACTATTTCATTTTATTTTGTTTTACTTTATTTTAAGACAACCTTGTGATAATTGCCTAAATTCACTATGCTAAGACCAAATTTGTGATTCACCTCTCTCTGCCTCTGATAGTGCAGGGAGTACAGGCATGTGATCCCATGTCACAGTATATTTAATTGTCACTCACTCTGCTCCACTGTCATCACACTGAGGATCTCACGGTGGGTTACACTGATTTGCAAAGTCTCTAGCAAATTCTGCAGCATGCACACTGAAAAGTGCAAACCTTGTTTAAATTAATATGGGGATTAATAAATGTAATACCTATTATAATATGCATAAATATGAAGATGACATAATCATCTCCATAGGGACAGAAAAAGCTTTTAACAATATCCAACATTTATTCATGAAAGGCCCGGACAAACGTGTATAGAACCTTATTGTGAGCTGACAAAAACCAATCTTTGACAGACCCTCAGCCAAAGCTACCTGGAGAAAAATAGAAATATCAGGAGTGAAGCAATGGTGTCTACTCTGACGATTCTTGTGCAACTCGGAATATAGCAATTAAGATAAAAAATAAAGTGGCAAGATATTTTAAAAAATACTTAAAAATCTATGATATTATAATACAGCAATAATGAACCTACCAAAAAAAGAAATGAGGAAAATAATTCCATTAGTGATAACTTCAAAAAAAAAAAAATTCAATATCTCAGAATCAACCTAACCAAAGATATAAGATAACTCTATACTGAAAACTATAGAACTATGGAAAAAGAGATTGAGGAAGATATTAGAAAATTGAAAGCATCGTCTGTCCCTACATAAGCAAAAAAAAACTTGTCAAATTGCTGTATTCCAAAAATCGGTATATACGTGTAATGCAATTCCAATTCAGATACAAACATTCTTAACAAAACTATTAAAATAATCTTAAATTTGTATGAGACAAAAATAGATTCAAGGTAGCTAAGGAAATCTGGAGCAAAAAGAGCAAAAGGGGACACCACCTAGATTTAAAGTTGTACTACAAAGCTAGGATAACAAACTGTCATGGTCCTGGGAGATAGCTCAGTAAGATAAGCACCTGCCTTGGAAGTACAATGTCCTGATTTTGCTGCTCAGTGCAAAGAAAAACCAAAAACAAACAAACAAACATTCTACAAAACAATGTACATGGTTTCAAGGTAAAACCTGAGGATATTTGACTGGCCTGGTCAGATACAAAAGTTACACATTTTATTATATAGTTCTTATTTTAACTTGGCCTTAAACACTCAACAGAAAAGTTTGACCATGTGGCGTAAAAAAATAAAGCCAGCCAGATTAGTATGCGGAACTGTGAAAGGCTCAAGTTAACAGCTTCTGGCATTGCCGGTTCTGCCAATAACTCACTACTAACATACAATCTTGGCCTATACATGTAACTACTTTCTCTTAGTTCAATGAGAAGAAATATTTGTACCAAGTGTTTAGAAAAGTCATGTCTACATCTCATACTCTGAACAACTACTATAAAGAGAACAATATGACAATGTGTTTTGAAATTGTCTCATTGTTATTTGTTATTAAAAGTAATAAAATTAAATTTAAAAAACACAAAATGCACGGTCTGACATTAAAATATACATGCAGAGCAACAGGACAGAATAGAAGACACAGAAACCACTTGATGTACCTTCAGCAATCAGATCTTTGAGAAGAGGTTAACAACAAAGAATGCAAAAGAGAAAACCTTTTAGCGGTAATGGAAAAACTAGCTATTTATATACAGAATAGTCTAAAACTTCCTGTTCAACCTGTCCTAAAATAAAACCAATGTATCTTATAATCAAATCAGATGTATAGGTCCCTCCAAAAAGCACAGGCTCAACTGGAAAATAAAATAGGAAAAGCGCTGGAAGGCAAAGCCATAGACAATGACTTTTTCAGCAGAAATCCAAAGGCAAGGGAAATAGCATCAAGGATCAATAAATGGGATTATATAAAACTAGAAAGATTTTGTGCAGCAAGGGGAAAGATCAAGAAAATGAAGAGGCAAATGACAGATTGGAGAAAAAATTTTGACACCTAATTCTCTGATACAGTACTAATATGTACAATAACCCAAGAAGTAAGAAGTAAAAAAAAAAAAAAAAGATTAGATACTTCCCCAAAGATTAGATACCTAAAGTAAATGTACACTTTCCAAAAGAAGAACATAAATGACCATCAAGTGTATGCAAACATGTGCATATCTTTGGCCTTCAAAAAATATGAATCAAATCAACACTGAATTTCAATTTTCTTCAGTAAGTATATTTGTGAGCAAGGACTCTTTAAGAAATGCTTGCAAAGATGTAGGGAAAGAGGGAGCCTTCTGCATCGCTGGAGGGAATGTAAACTAGTATGGCCACTATGGAGAGTAATATAGGTATTTCTCAAAAACTAAGAATAATGATTTAATTTGAGCATCTATACCTCTCCTAGATCTTCTCAAAAGGCCAATCATCATATTGCATTGGCAAGCGCATGCCCGTGATTATAGCAGCGCAGTTCCTAATAGCTAACTCAGAGAAACAGCCTAGATGCCCTTCACAGAATGAAGAAAGGAAAGCACATGTATAGAATGGAGCATTATTCAATTATAAAGAAGGATGAATTTAGGAAAGTGGATAAGACCACAATGTTAAATCAAATAAATCACACTAGGAAGGTTTAAGACTATATGGCTTCTATTATATGAGAAACTAAAAGCATATGAGTGTATTTTAAAAACTCTAATTATAGGAGCAAATAAATAATAAACTATTACTTGAGTAACTTTTTAAAATTTGAGCATGGTAATAAATAGGAAGTTAGAAGTTTTGATGATAGATTGTAGCTATGGGTGAGGGAAAGGAGTAGGTAGGAAGGGTAGAGAGGATCAAAATGATCAAGATTATATATAATTACACTATATAATTACATACAATTATATAATTATAATATACATACCAATTTCACGAAATGAATGTAATTACTATATATTGCAAACAGAAAAAGACAAGCACACAAGAGAAAATATGGCTGGATGGTAAAAGACAAAAGTAATTCAAACTTCTGTAGTATGCAGTTTGAATCAAACGTCCAAAAAAAAAAGTAATGTCCATTATTCTTAGTAGAGACAGAAAACATTTTTTTTTTCTCAATTCAGCCTGAGATACAGGTTTTAAGAGTCAGTGGAGTTTGAGCTATAAGCCACTGAAAAATGGTCAACGCTTATATGCCGGTCTCAGAGAGACGATGATTCACTATGGAACTCCTCCTTGTCATTTGGCAATCATCTCCCCGGATGAAGAGGTATGCTGCATTTTATATAAAAATTAAGAAGCAGAACTTTATAGCTCGAGATATTTTGAGTTGCACCTTGATTATTGCTTAGAGAGCTGTTTTTGTACATTTATGTATCAGTGCTTTTCCACTTACTATTCATTGTGCAAATATATATATATATATATATATATATACATGCATATATATTTATTATGTACACATGAGACTCAATCAAAATGTTGCACATGATTTATGGACATTTTTGAACTCTTAAATATAGCATTTCTGATTCTGTCTTGCATTCGGAATTAAAATAAAAAACTTATATGTTCATTTGAAACAATGTCTGTTGGATATCACTGCATAGCAGAAAAAATAAAATCAAGCAGTCTTTTGAAAACTAAATGTTTCTGAGAGTAGAAGAACTTTTGGTTGGTGACAAAATGATCATGGCTTAATGGGCAGCAAAGTAATCTGTGATTTCAGTTGGCCTATTGGGCAGTGCTTGAGAAATGACACGGGCGAACCACATGTTTTATAGTAAAAGCCAGTCAGAAAACAAGCTTGGAGTAATGAAAACATGTAACATAGAGATACTCTTCAAAAGATGCACTATATATACATACATACATATATATATATATATACATATATATATATATGTGTGTGTGTGTGTGTGTGTGTGTGTGTGAAATATGATCAGGTCTTGAGGAGGACTGTAACAATACTACTTCAGAATATAACATAAGTGTATGTAGGGCCAATGAGATCGCTCAGTAGACTAGATGCCTGCTTAGGCAAGCACGGGGACCCAGGCTTGATCCCCTGCACCAGATGCCACATCAGCCCTGCCCCCAGGCGTGCTGAGTCTGCACTTGAGAGTGAGCATGGTGGCGCATGCCTGTAATCACAGTGTGGGGGAGGCTAAAAACAGGAGGATCAGTACAAATCCACGCTGTGTAGTGAGACTCTGTTCCAAATACATTAAAAAATGTTTCTAGATAGCTATAGATATAACTACCAATGGAGATAAATGTAGAAAGAAAAGAAGGAAATTTTAAGCTCATCCTTTTCTATGGCATATGTACAAAGACAGTTCATTTTGATCAACTTTCTTCATTTTAACATTCAGATAATAGCAGAGTAACTATATCTTATATATGAACAACGGTTCCGTTAGACTTAAATATGTAAGACAGTAACTTAGGTATATTTCTTTTAAGCATAACATTTGCCTGTTAAATTATAAAACAACTTTAAGGGGCCGGGGAGATAGCTCCA
Organism: Myocastor coypus; assembly: GCA_004027025.1. NCBI lineage: Eukaryota > Metazoa > Chordata > Mammalia > Rodentia > Myocastoridae > Myocastor > Myocastor coypus. The sequence goes on along the minus strand of PVJA010004969.1, from coordinate 24,567 downwards.
TGGCACAAGTGCCTGCCTGGCAAGTGCAGGGTCGTGAGTTCGAACCCCGGTCCCGCAAAAAAAAAATAAATAAATAAATAAAAATAAAACAACTTTAACTATGAGTCCCATTGTCGGGCAAATATATATAGTAAAAGAAGCTTGATAGTGTATGTATATACAATAAATGACATAAATATACATTTATGAAAGTATTTATTAAAAACAGTTTATCTTTTGTACCAGTGAATAAACAATAAAAATATATTCAGTGATGAGGATTAATAACATCAGTCCTTTACTTTTTCATTTCAGTTTCATACACAGAGAAAAATAAACATAGCAGGCCTTGGTTTCTCTGTGCTGCCGACCAGGGGATTCTGGAAGGAAATTTACCTTGAGAAAATTAAACATTTGAGGAATCACTGGAGTTTACTTTCAGTTACAGCAAAAATACATCTGACTTTAAAACTTGAATTTTGGCTTACATGTGCTTTTAAAAATATTCTAAGTTTTGAAACAAAAATCTTACAATTCACCACATAGAAAAGTTCAATGATATTTGTCTGTGATCATTTTAATGACATCTTATAGTTCTTCATGTAAATGCACGTCTCTTTCCAAGTTCTCAAGTACCATAAAGAACCTTAAAACAGAAAATAGTTTCTAACTGTGAAGATTAAGCCACAAGGTGGCTCCAAACACCAACATATGTTATTTTCCCTCTGGGGAAGAGAAGTTTGTCAAAAGTATTAGCAGCGGTTTACCTTGTAATGGGGTGAATACTTCAAAAGCATAATTTCATCCCAACCTTTTCATCAAGTTTTGAAATCTAGCGTATGTTATTTTAAATTTTGGGCATGCAGAGCAACGTATCAGATGAAAACCTTTATACTACTATATTTGAAGTATTTTGAAAAGAACTTACTCTTTCAGTGGTTGGCATAATTAAAAATCCAGTAGTATTTATTTTCTGAGAGTTTTAAAAATGGTTAAAAATTTAAAACTACAATGAAAGAATATATAAATTTTTAGCTTTTATAAGGCCTATTAAGGAAGCAGATATATTTTCAATGAGTTTTATCCTTTGGCAAGGTTATTGATGGCTATTCTGGTGAGCACTTCTTCACAAGTTAGTAGATAAAATAAAGCATCTTGAAATAGGTAAACTTCTAAAGCGAATTCCTTAGTTTTGACTTATAAATAAACCTGAGTAACAAAAATTGTATGCCATTCTGAATTATTAGAAAGTACTAGAATTATTAGAAAGTATTAGAAATTTCAAAATAATATTACTTTTTATTTTTATCTTTTTTTTTTTTTAAATTTAATTCTTTTCTTGTTTCAGAACTTTTGCTTGTTTACTTATTTATTTTTATGGCCGGCTCAGCCTGCCCCGAGGGCAGGGCTGGCGCAGCATGTGGTGCCCGGGATCGAACCGCGGTCCCTGGACCCGCCTAAGCTTTCCTAAGCAGGCGCTTTAGACCACTGAGCCATCCTGCCGGGCCCCAAAATAATAGTACTTATATGCCCATAGAAAGGCATATTTTAAAACTGCGATGCACAGAATTCATTACGGATGCTTTTAAATTACTATATAGAGTTGCAAAAAGGAATGAAAAAACCCAGTGACATGGTCTTCACATCACCTTGAAGGTGGAGAATAAAAGGAATTAACTATCTAAATCAAACTTGTTAGGTTTTTCACGTTTTGCTGCCGGCCCCCTGTCTTCCTCAGACAGTTTCAGGGCCGGACTTAGGAAATCGGGAGCTCACTGACCTTTTAGTTTGTAATGGCTGGTATGGACTGTGGAATTATGCTTGAGATTTATAGCTCCCCAAACTTTAATGCTACTATTTCCATAACTCACAGACTTTGTTCAGCCTGCTTTCTCTAATTCTCATTACTCTGAGCTCAAGAAGGAGAATCTGTGAGAGAAATTATTATTACATGGTATTCCGAAACAGCTCATGTTTCACCTGAGTGAGTTTATGTGGCTTAAGGGACCCAAAGCAGCCAGTATCTGTCTTTCTCGTGTTTTCTCCCTCTCTTACCTCTGTATCTACTTCAGGTTCTTCATATCATTTTCATAATTCAGATCTAGCATCATGCTAGCTCATTCACAGGCCATCTTAGAATGCAATTCAAGTGTTCAAGTTACGCTGAACTCTTTATGCAACTGACATTTCAAAATCATTACGAAATTAATGCATTTGTGACATCTGCATAAGCTATGTCCCATCACAATAACAGGCCATATGAGACATTTCCAATTGCAATAATAGTGTAGCGAGTGGACTTTGGTTTGGGAAGTTTAATGGCTCAGACTCCAATATTTCCAAAGATATCAGAAGGGAGAATTTATGTATTGTCAATAGAACTAGTGACGATACATTTTTTTTTGGACTGGAAATTCAACTCAGAATCTTGTGCTTGCCAGGCAGGCAACTGTGCCAGTGAAGTATACCTCCAACCAGTATAGAACTTGTGAGAAATGAGACTTTAAACACTGAGGATTGGCCGGGCGTGGTGGCTCACGCCTGTAATCCTAGCACTTGCGAAGGTGAGCCAGGAGGATCGATGTGAGTTTGAGATCAGCCTGGGCTACCAAAGTGAGTTCAAGGCCAACCTGAACTGCATAGTGAGACCCTGTCTCAAAAAGACAAAAACAAAACAAAACAAAACACCTGAGGATTTCCCAGTCCAAATTTAAAATTATTATTAAATGACACATTTACAATACTTGATAATTTTAAGTTTTGAATCAAGCTACGTCATATGCTATAGTTAAAATATACTTGGTATCACTGAAAAATATGTAGTCACACGAATTTACATAAAACAATATCAATAACAAAAATCTTTGTAGGCAGTTCTAAAACTTTGTGTGTCACGAACAAGTGTTCCTTTTAATCAGGCCAATTGCCTCATTGCCTAAGTACAGCTAACAGCCCCATTCCACAGAAAAAAGAAGCAATATTAAATATTAAAAATATTGTGAGCAGCACAGCTAGGATTTTGACCCAGACAAACTGGTGCCATGCTCCATGCTTTTATCCATTAAAGGTCCTTATGAGTGTACTTAGGTTAAAGTCATTGCATTTTCTAACGAAGAGATTTCCAGGGTTTCTGGCTTGCAACCAGATCACTGTGCACTACCCTTATTTAAAACGACCTTCTAGAATTATACATAGGAGAGCTATGTTCGCACAGTGGCTAAGTTTGAAGCTCAAGGGCTTTTACAGAGCATAGGATTTCAGTACTTGGGAGCTCCTGTTCGTAATCATTTTTAACTTTGGAGTATACTTGACTTTCAAGTACATATTCTGCTGTATGCTTCTTATCTGAGATGGATACATTAGTTTCAACTTTGGGCCTCTGACTTCAAATACCCACCTCTGTGTACAAGATGAAAACTGGCGTTGTAAGTGGAACAGAAACCAACAACCAGGAGCTGATCTTTCTAAAACAGTAATTCCCCGTTCTCCTCAGAGGCTTGGCTTAATCTATCTGAGACGACACGGAAGAACATATTGAATCAAACAGGTACCTCATTCCTGAAACATGCAGTGTGGTTTGCAACAAAAAATAGTGTGGCTTTAACAATAGTGGTGCAGTTAACATCTCCACATTATTACAGTCACCAAAAACAAATAGCATGTCTCTATTTACATTTATCATAACTTGACTTTGATAATAAATCCTGTGAGTATGCCTGCAGTGCTTCACTGCAGTAGGGAGTTCAGGTTGCTTATTCGTTCATTATTTATATTTGCCATCATTGCATATCTGGCTGTTTGAGCAGAGCATGGTGAGAGGTAGGGAGGTTAAACTTAGCGGAGCACTTGGCAAAGGAAGAAAGGTAGCAAGAGAGGAGAAGAAGGAGGGAAGAAGGGAGTGGGGAGAGAGGGAGGAGAAGGAAACACTAGACTGAGGGTTATTTCAGTAGTATATGTAACAGATGATCAGATCTGAAGCCTGTGCTAGGTAGAGGAATAAGTGATTTCCCAGTGATGTTCTGCTGTCTAATTTTATGACCATCTCATGAGAACCGAAACATTTAGAATGCAACCAGGGATGTTTCTACCACAAATCACAGAATCTTTAGCTGTGACAACCTCATGGTAGGGTCTGCCTCTGTATAGTCTGAAATTTGTATTTAGTACAGCTTTATATTTCTGGAAGTGGTAAGAAGGGAATGTTTCAGTCACTTACTCCAAAATAATACAATGAATTACAAGCAAAAGAAAAATGACCAAGTTATTATGGAGTTAACAGGAAACATGTACATTTACAAGAAAAATACCAAAGTAAAGCTATGTATAAAATAGTAAATGTCAAAGCATGGTTGCCTAAATTTAAAAGGCAGTGAAGATTAATAATCATGGCATTTGCTTTATCATAGTACTGAGCCTGTTAGTAGTTTTAAAAATTGAATGCTCTTATAAAGACATTTTAGGAACCACAGTTTATAATATGTAAAGTCTTAACTAATTTACTTCAATGAAAAAGAAAACTGTGTTTGTATATTTGTATTTATTTATTTGTATTTGTTTATCTATTTGATCAAGCCTCTAGAAGATGCTTCATCTTTACTTATAAGGTGAAATAAATTAATATCTTTAGTTTCAAGTCAAAATTCCGGTTGCTGTTTCCCAAGCTTGATAACTCCAGTAGACTAGACTTCAGATTCCATCTCTATGAGAGTGAGCAACACAACTTCAAGAAAAGAAAATTATTAAAGAATGCATCTCTCTTAACTTAGGTATTAGGTCTTCATTTGAAAGAAACCTAATTATTATACTCGCCTATGCTCATGGTTAAGCACTGTGAAACTTTGTGTGTTCTTCCTTTTTTTTTACCCCCCTTGTTGGTGACTGTGGCAGGAATTGGATCAAGGGCTTTGGCTAGGCCAGGCAAGTACTGTACCATTAGGCTAGTTTGCCATGTGCCCTTCAGTTTCTTGTTAGATGAGATTAGATAGCATATATTTAATTTTACTCATCTATGTGTTTCTTTAAAAACTCATTCCTGGGCCAGGCTGACCAAATAGCTCTGCAGATTAAAGCATCTACAAGACCATGGGCACACTGAAACAGCAACTGGGACTGGGCATGGTGGCACACGCCTGCAATCCCAGCGCTTGGGAGGCTGTAAACAGGCAGATCACTATGAGTCCAATCTAGCAGTGAGACCCTGAACACCCTGTAGACCCTTCCCTAAAATATAAATAAATAAAAAATAAATAAATAAATAAATAAATAATTGATAAGAAAATAAAATAAAAACTCATGGGGCAACTATCACACTGCTTGTCTTCTTAAAAGTCTAATTCATAATCTTAATATGATTTACATCTAATTATTGAATGCACTTGAATTAGGGACAGAAAGCTTTTTTAATTTTTCTTTCATTTGGATAAAATATTTTAAACAGAATAAAGATGAAGACTTATATAGGCCAAAGATTTACATGGTCCAAGAGAATCCTTAAAATTTCTCAAGTAGTACAAAGGTACTTTCATATGAGGTAACTAATTTCAAGTTCATACTTCAATAGCAAGTTTCCTAGAACTATTATGGTGTCTCATTTAAACCTGAATTCTAGAGTAATGTAAATATTTATTATTTTGAAAACCAGATTTTACAATGGATTCAAAGGAAATTTGTTTTTCTTGACTTTAATGGAAGTGAACAAAATTTGTGAAAAAAAGAGAATCTGTTAGATTTTCAAAGTTTATGTTAGTAATATGCACCAAAATTTGCTCACAATTCCCCAACTACCTGGACAAATTGTCTCTTTCTCTCTCTCTTCTTTCTTTCTTTCTCTCTCTCTCTCTCTCTCTCTCTCTCTCTCTCTTTCTCTCTCTCTTTCTCTCTCTCAAATCAATAATGATATACAGAGATATTATATATATTCATTAGAACTATAGAGAATAACTCGAATGAAATCACTTATTTTACTCACCGTATTATTTTAATGTGCAACATTCTGCTTAAACTTAATTACTTCTCTAGTTTGCATCTCAAATTTTCATTCAGTGATAGACCCAATGATAGTTTGCTATCATTGCATTGAGGAGAGACATCTCTCATTCCTTTTTAGTTTTCTTCCTCTACAAATTTGTATATGTGTTTCTTAGAACAGAGAAGAGAGCATTTCTCATGAAACTTTGCTGTCTAGAAACAAGCAATGCGTGTTTAATTTAAAACAAGGCCTTTGTCAAACCACTTCAATATCCTTTCTTACAGTAAATCAGCACAGATTTCCAATCAATAACTGAAGCACTGAGTACAATAACTCATGTCAAGTATCGGTCTGCTGATTATTTACAGAAACTGTTCCAATAATAAATGCTGAATTTCCATAGTTTGCTTAGGAATGAGGTAAAACACGTTGACACCAATTTCAACTCCTCAGAATCCACGGTGTCCTGAGCACTGCTTTCACGTGAAAGGGCCTGCTCTTGCCACCTGGATTGTCACATACTTTATGCTGCGAGCTAAGGGAATAGGCAGGAGACCCATGGTGTGGTGCTGCAGATGCTAGTATGCTGGTCCCAAGTATCATGAAAGCTACGAAAAGCGGTCTCACATGAGGTAACCTCAGGAAGCACAGAGAGCATTTGCTGAAGAACTTTTGCAAATGTCATAGATGAGAGATGAGTAGAAGATAGAGAGAAAAATAGAAGGCGAGGCGAGGGAGCATGCTCTGCTAAATTCACGAGGACGGGGTGGGGGACATGATGTGTTTCAGTGTCATTTAATGATATAGTTTCTGTTTTAAAATCATGTTATACTATATCATAATTATCGTATGTTATATTATGGCCTGTTGGATAATCTTGTGCTGAAGCCTGAAATGTCATTTTATTTTATTAACTTTCATTTCTATAAGTACAGCACCTATAGTATGCAGAATAAAAAGTGCTTTCTGAAAAGAAAAAGAAAAGTAAATTGCGATCACATAACATGATAAAGTGTCTTTTAATGTTAGGGAGAAACCCTTGAAGAATCACCTGTTTCTGCTGCAGGGATTGTTCTATGAAAGCATTTCACTCACCCAAATGCAAGCACTATTTCATAGTAGGAATTCTACATTCTAAAAAGATGTAGAATATGGTTTTAGCCATTTTTATTCAACCTATAACTTTCCTTTCTTAAAATTCTGCCTCCAGTGTGGATAATGTTTTTCAAGTCGTTCGTAGTCAGAGAGAGGACAGGACATCACATAAACTGCAATAAGGAAATAAAGAATAGAAAGGCATAAGCAAAAATAAAATACTTTTCTTCTTAAAAAAGTCAAAAAGTTATATTTTGTGGGAAGTGGAATTCATAAGAAACGTTAAGCCAAAATTGTTCAGGAAAAGTTGTCTTAAAAGCTAGATTACTTTAAATAATCAATATTAATATTTAATTGAGGATTCTGCATTCCCAGAAATCCACAACTTTAATGTTGATCAATGTTATTTCCTTTCGGTGTGAACCTCTTACATTTAGCTGGTTCGAATGCTGAGAAGCAAGAGATGTAACAGCAGATGGCCTTCTTCGCTGGAGCCACCCTTCCGGGTTAGAAAGACAACACAACTACTTTGTGCCGGGGCTCAGGCAAAATATGAAGTAGGTGAACTTGTTGTGAAGTCAGACCAGAAGTAACATTAAGTGGGCATACTCTATTCTTAGAAAACTGCCACTGCTTAGCAACTGAACATGTTCTTGTGATATGTATAAAAACCTTGTCGGGGCCCGGCGGGATGGCTCGGTGGTCTAAAGCGCCTGCTTGGGAAAGCTTGGGCGGCTTCAGGGACCGCGGTTGGATCCCGGGCACCACATGCTGCATCAGCCCTGCCCTTGGGGCGGGCTGAGCTGGCCATGAAAATGAGTGAATAAGCAACCAAGGGTTCTGAAATAAAAAAAATAAAATAAAATAAAATAAATAAAATAAATAAATAAATAAATAAAATAAAAACCTTGTCATTGGAAATCTTGAACTTACTGAAAAAAGGAGAAACTGTGATAGGAATACCACACAACCACAGTCCCAGCTCATCATATTGAAAAATGAAGGCAGATTTCTAAAAATGTAAATTCAGGACAGTTTTGCCTATCTGTCTATTTCAGCTGATTTCAATGATTTTAAAATAAAATTTACTAGATTAACACTTTTTTGCACAAATATCAACTGAAAGTAGGTTTTTGTATATTTCATTGTTCGCTATCTATTCATGTTATTTCTTAGACTCTGCTTTTGCTAAAAAAAAAAATGCCCATCATAGAAACCATCTATTATAACTAATCCAATGCTCAGTTCATTCTGCTATTGATCAGCATGTGTCTAAAAAGATCAATTAATCTTTTTTGCTACTTGATTAACTTTTCTATCTCAGACATAGCTCTTCACTATAATTTGGTTTGTAACTTTGATGGTCAGTTTTTAAAACATAGAACTGAAATTCAGAGATTATGTATGTGCATACAATGTCTTATCAACATTTATATTGACTTAGACCTTACTTCATTATTTTATAAGCACATTTGCTGTGGCAGTAGTGTTAAAATGCAGGGGAAATGCAAACTTATTGAGTCGAATGCTTTCAGAACCCCAAATGTAAAGGTAGTTAAGTGTGCATCCTGGTTTGCATTCACTGCCGACTGTGTGACATTAGTAGTGATAATGACACTGAACTAAAATATGATTCACTCGGCTGCTGAATCAGCATCGTGGGGCCCATGCCCTTGCTGTGCTGCAGCCTAGTGGAGCGGTTTGGCATAAAACCTAGAGCTTCCAAGAGGACCTCAGGCTCTCTCTCCCTTGCTGCAAAGTAGGTTGAGAAACACAAGAGACAGGTCGTAAGTCAAGAAACCCCTGCTCACATAGACTCGGCCTCGGTCACCTAGGGCGGCAGCGAGGGAAGGCGAAGAACTTCACCCTATGCTTTGAGCAGAATTCAGTATTTTACAATATTTCTCATTTAACCTTTTCAGTTTCAAATACTTCAATCTGAACAAATAAAAAAAAAAAAAAAGAGAGAGAAAAAGAAAAGAAAAAAAAAAGAAGTAGAATTCATAGCTCTTCCAGACTACATAAGTTTGCTTAAACACCTGCTAGAATTGTAGATCTTTGTAGACAGAAATAATCTATCAATTTATTCACTTTCCTTTCTTAAAGAAAATCCCAATGTTGGTAATATTCTAGTAATGAGATATGAAATAGAGCCCCTATGCAGTACTATTCAACTTAATAAACAGCTCATTCATATATGCACCTGGGAACATCCCCAGGGCCATTAATCAGGTACCAGGTACCCGTCAAACTCATGCACATGTGTAGGTACATGCGTTCCCATGCAGTATACATTCTGGATTCCCATCTACTTCCCTGGATTCCCCCCACCCAACATTTAAGGGTAGGGAATTTTACTCTTTGGTTGGCGTCAGTAAAAGCATATACATTCACCGGGGAAGGCAATTTGTTAGCAGCAAGCATTGAAAAGCAAAGAAGTATTTGATTTCATGAAAGCACACACTGACTCCTACTTTAAAGAGGAAAAGTAAAAAAGAAAGAAAACAGGTGAAAGGAAATGAAAACAGCATGGCTTTGTATTTTTGTCAACCGAGTGGTTTTGCGTTGCTGGGCTGCTCAGCGCCAGAGCAGGTTGTTCTATTTGTTCACTTCCCAATCCTTCATCCTCTCTGCCCAAATAAAGACTATTTCCTTATGCAGGGCACATTGGCCAGGGACGTGCCACCCTGCTCCACAGGGTCGCAGGTCCAGGGCATCCACGCTACTTGCCACTTACCTATTTCCCTAGGACACAAGCTCTGCATATTTTTCTTCATTACTTTAACTAGAAATGAGCATGCAGCTCTGTCAATGACATAATGTGTTCACGAAAGTTCTACTAATTAAAAATCCTCACCATACCAGCCCTAAAAAATGAGCACACTCTTGCCAAGCGTTATCCACCACAGAGAAGCTCTTGTAGCTATGCTTTAAAGAAAGACAGAGAGGGGGATGGTGTGAAGGGAGAAAGTCTAGGAACATATGCAGTGAAGTATAACAGTTGTCAGCATCTGAGGGACAGATTATTTTTAATATAAATCTTTCAAGCAAAAACATGAGAAGAAAAAACATAATGCATTTCCAAAGGGCTGAGAAATAATGGGTGTACAGTTTGGGATAATAAAAGCTTTTACTGGAATGAAGGACCACAATTATAGGAAACAGATCTTTTTTTTTTTTTTTTTTTTTTTTCAAAGCCTAAGATGCAAGGTCATTTTTAAAATGATGCTCGTCTTTGATTGTACCTGTAGACTACCTCTTTCTTTAATGACAAAGAGATAGTAGGTTCTTATTGTGGTGGATATAAAAAACACTCCCAGACTACTGGTTTTGCCCCTACTTAGAGTCCTATCAATAGTTCCTTGTTGGGAACATGCACTTAGACTTTCAATATGCTGCATTAATTTAACACCACATCAAATATGGATTTTATTGCAGCAGAGACAATAAATACTGCAGTTGCTGACTACATACTATTTAATCCCCCCCCGTCATTGCCTCCCTTGTAATTCTGACTCAGATATGAAATGGGAATGCAGGAATCACGCCTATTTTGTTTCTGATGAGTGTCAATTTACTGTATTTATGTGGATGCTTAGTGACCATCGACAGCTTCAAGGAATCTGTCTTCTTCTGCCTGTCATTTCTCTTTCTATGCCGCGTGCAAGGTACTACAGCTATGAATAAGTGCAGAGTGAACCCATTCATATGGAATGCAAAGTAATGTTAGGCAGCGTTAAGAGTGCACAGCACCGGGGTTTCCTCTTCAACCCATTTAAAAAAAAATAAAGGTAAACAACTATGAGCACGACAAATGACACTCCACAGTACGTTCAATATTTGTTCAGTGTGACGAATTTGTAAACTCTAATGATATGACCCACTGTTGAGCATAATATATAATTTATCCCGTTTGCGTTACCTTTATAGGTATTGAATGCACTTGGTTTTGGAAACGCACAGTTATGCACATATTCATTCATTACAGATACTTATTTAAAACAACTGATAAATACAACTTAAAAACACAAATACATCTCCTCCCAAGGGAGGAAGAATATAAAACCATAAGGGAGTTACAAGAGAAGAGGTAAAGTCTTCCTACCTTTTTTTTTTTTATCAGCTTCTGGATAACGGAAGTTGATTCCAGCCAAAATAACCCTGCAGAAATTGTCACTAGGTCCCCTTTTTGTTTGTTTTCTGCTGTTATTTGCTAGCACCGATTCTACTTCAATCTAACTCAAGCTTTCTCTCCGCATCACTTTTAACTCTGGACGGTAGGGAACCGAAGAAAACAGGGGGCGAGCTCTTTCTCTGATTGGCTTTCATTCAGTGCTTCTGATTAAGGGGGGGGGAAACAAAAAACAAAAAAGGAGAAGGAGAAAAAAAGCCCTTCCTCTCTCGGAGAGAAAGGTTCTGCTGATAGAGCTGCAGAGCTCGCCCTGGGAAGGTTAGAGACGGCGAAGCGCTGGCTCCGGCTGCACAGAGCGATTTGCAAGTGAATGCGAGGGGAGGGCGCCGCGAGCAGGGCTTGGCAGCGGACGCGTCCCCTCCCCCGCAGCCCAGAAAGACTCTCTGTTTCGAGGCTAAGGTAATCAGCCCAATCTAATCCGCCTGTGTCCGTAATACAGCCCCAGGGGCAGAGATGCTGCAAATGCTCCTTGCATTCTTTGAAAAGGAGACTTCTGGCTTAGATATTCCTTCCCGGTCCGCATAGCCGATGACCCTGCCCAAGTATGTGCCGAGCGTCAAGTTTAACGGCAAGCCGCTCAGATGGGGTTCCCAGAGTGCTGTTGCTTAAGGTTTTGAATGTTTATTTTTAGTTCTTTGGTGAACTTTCTCTTCTGGATTTCCCCAATACCTTATCAGGTGCCTTATTGTCATAAGGAGAATGCGTCTGGCTCATTGTGCAGGAAGGGTCCGCGAGCAGTTTGTTTCTGCCTAACCTTACCTTTGCTCTTCGTAGCAAAGACTTAAAGATACAATATTTTATGAATAATTTAAATACACAATTAGTGTCGTTAAATTATTTAGATTTGGGATTTGGTGCAATCTTTTTAAACTTTTTTTTCTCATGAATATTAATTGCATACTCAAATTAATGTATGGACGGTATGTAAATATACGTGAATGGATCTACTTATCAACCGTTTGATTATCTACCTACTTTTATATCCCAATTAAACTACAACAAGCCCAAACCAGTTATAATGAACCAAAACCTTACCACCAAATGATGTCAGTATAGCTCCACAAAATAATTAGCACCTTTTCATCTTTCTGCCTACATGTAGATTCTTGTTGAAAATGTTACCTATAACATAAAAAAAAAAAAAAAAAAAATATTTTCAACTGAAGGGAGAAGTCACGAATATCACCTAACCCACCTATGACCTATTTGTAGCAGATGGCACGGCTCCAAACGCGGCATGTCAAGCTGACTTGTGATGGGGCTTGAAACATTACCCTCTTCTAACAATAACCCTGTCTCTGAGATCCCTTAGGTCTTCCTTCCTCTGCACTCCTGAGATCGTTCCTCCCATCTCTAAGTTATTAGGATGGAATCTGCAAGATGAATTCCAAGGGACACTCAGTCTGGCGGTGGGAGAAGAGAGAAACATGAGTCTCAATTAGATTTTGGAAAGTTTCAGTACAGCACGGTGTTTTTGTTCCAGTGATGTTATGGTCTCATTTTATATTTGAAAATACTAAGCTTTTGCACTCAGCTAAATGGTATTTATAGCAGACGGGGACCATCTCTTTCCTTAATTTTACAGATGAGGGCATTAGGATCTTGAAAATTGTAATTACTGTGCCAGGGCTACAGCTTTGAAAGTTGTCTGTGGATCATTTGCCCATAATTTGTTCAACAGAGCATCCTTATACAAGAGGTACCTGAAAATATTCATGAAAATGTGAGTCCTGTACTGTGTGTATGAATACATGTGTGTTGATAGATTGCGTATTGTTACCATTGTTATACTTTAAGTTTCACTGCCCAGATAAATTTTAAAATGGCATGCTATGGATAAAATACAAGTAAATAGGGCCAGCAATATGGTTGTGCTGTCTAAAGCCCCTGCTTAGGAAAGCTTAGGCAACCACAGGGACTGTGGTTCAATCCCCAGCACCACATCCCCAACCAGCCACACCCTCAGGGCAGGCTGAGCCAGCCATTAAAATAAATAAATAAATAAATGCAAATAAATAGGAAACACAATCTCTAACTACATGGGCTTTTTTGCATTTGCAGCTACTAATATCAAAATAAGTAGCTTCACAATGCAAAAGAATTTTGTAATGTATATGTGAGTCTGGTTACAGAACAGTGTATTCTTCTCCTATATAAATCTCTAAGTGACACTGATAGCCGTTCCTCCTTCAGTGACCAAAATCTCAAGATATTTGTATTTTGGGGCTCAAAATTTTTAAAGAGTTGAACTCTTTTCTAGGACAGAAGCAATATCATTCTGCATCTGTGTTCACGAAAGCAACATAAAGTGAATTGAAGAAAGATATTTCCTCCCCTTGCGATACAAGAGTCAGTCACTTTTTCCTGTGATCTCATTGGCTGGGAAAAAAATAGAGTATTCATTCACAAATCGTTGTTAGAGAAGCTTCAAGAAGTAGTATTTACTCTGGATAAATATTTGCCCAGCTAAAATAATTGCCGCTATGAAAGAAAGAAACAGAATTAGGTGTGAATAACATTTCACATTATATCTATGCAGCATGAAGCAGTACCTTACATAATAGACTTTTTCCAGAAAAACAAGAAATTGTGTTTAAAATTTTATCCTGTTAGTGAGTGATACATGTGAAAAATAATTATAATACTGTAAAACTTAAATGCATGAAATAATCATATAAATTGTATTGTCTGTTTTACAATGTGGCGATATACTTATTTTTTTAATAATTTTTTAAATTTTATTTATTTATTTTTTTCTTGTTTCAGAACCTTTGTTTGTTTATTCACTCATTTTTATGGCTGGCTCAGCCCGCCCCGAGGGCAGCGCTGGCGCAGCATGTGGTGCCGAGGATTGAACCACGGTCCCTGAAGCCGCCCAAACTTTCCCAAGCAGGCGCTTTAGACCACTGAGCCATCCTGCCGGGCCCCGATATACTTAATAAATAATAACAAAATATCCTTATAACCCAGTTGATTGGTGATATATAAATATGAGAGACAGTGAGGGAAGAGAAAGAGAGAGAGAGAACAGTTGAACAACGAACATATCTTACAGCATCCTTATATAATTCTTCACACTGTAAGATCATAGGCTACCACACTGAATGTATTCCTTTGTAATCAAAATTAAAATAAAAAACAAAGAAAACACTGGTCAGAAATTATATGGAGTATAACTTGTGTGAATGAGTGGTAGTATTAAATTATTATTGTTTTGTTCAATTTCCTTGCTCTAGAAATGAGTTAATTTATAATGCTGAATCTTTACTTTCTCTTTCCAGTTGTGTTCACAAATCTTCTGTAGATTGGTCCTGAGATTCAAATACAGTGCTTAGAGCAGCCAATATTGAGAAAAGTTAGTACATGAAAACTCAAATGAATGAATGAAAAGGTAGAAAAGGACAATGACTTCTCTAGAAATAGATGAATATGTCCACACTGGTTGAAAATGATCTTTATTATGAAAAGAAGCTACTTGTCCATTAAGAGTAAGGAAACGTTGATAAGAAGTTCAATACAGAGTTTGACAAAAAGCATACATCAGGAAAAGAAAAAAAATATTTTAATTCAAAATATAAAGCCGGGCGTGGTGGCGCACGCCTGTAATCCCAGCACTTGGGAGGCTGAGGCAGGAGGATCCGTGCGAGTTCGAGACTAGCCTGGGCTATCAAAGTGAGCTCAAGGCCAGCCTGAACTGCACAGCAGAGACCCTGTCTCAAAAAGACAAAAAAAAAAAAAAAAAAAAAAAATATATTGAGACATTATGAAGCTAACACAAGTTAATTGGTTATAAGATACGATTGTAAGATACTTTCAAAGTGGTGGCGATTTACTTCCGAACACACCGCCCTGAGTTCTATTCCTCGTACAAAAAAAAAAAAAAAAAAAAAAAAAAAAAATATATATATATATATATATATATATATATATATATATATATATATATGTGTGTGTGTGTATATATTCACTTTTCGAAACACCTTTGTCTCCCTTAATTAGAGACTGAGTTACGTAAGGGGATAGGAAAGATGTGAATTTATTTTCTCCATAGATAGTCCCTGCGGAGGCAGTTTTGCAGTCCACGGTACTAGAGGCAGTGGTCTGAGCTTTTTGGACAACAGTAGTATGTGTTTGACTCCGGAAGGCTGTAAGCTCTTGATATTTGCCTACTTCTCTTTCTGTACATGTTGTAAACCACCTGCCATTCAAAATGAAATTACTATTGTTTGTCTAAGAAAGCTAGAGTGGTTTTGGTTCTGTACAACTGAACTGTTACTGATACGGTACTATCTACTTAACCTTTCTGGGACCAAGAAATTTGGAGCAGAAAGAGAGATGAAGAAGCTCTTTGAAAAATGGAATATTAGATAATTGGTGGGTAATGGTCCCACAAATATAATTATTAAAAAAACAAGCAATAGTTAACAATCGTTTGATCTTTAATTTATTGTTTTCTGCATGCTTTTGTCCAGTTCTAAACTATTATGCTATGTGTACTTTAGATATGAAGATTATTATTTGATTTCTTATCTTTCTTAGATCAAATCTGAATTACACAACTTGATCTCTTTCCTACTAATTTTCATGTAAAAAGTTTTGCTTACATTTGGAAAGATTCATAAGTGAATTCAATCTTCCTAGCAAAACAGAAAAGTAGATTAAATAATTCTCTTGTTGATTGAAAACTAAATTCTCACTCCAACTGGCAGCTTCTTTCCATATATTAATTATTTTAATCTTTGAAACTTTGGTGAGGTAAAAAAAGCCAAGAAGGAATTTTGTATTTTAGACTACGATTTAACATTTTTGCCTGAGGAGGTGAATAATAATAATGATAATAATAATAATAATAATAATAATAATAATAATAATAATAATTCTTTGAAGTAAAAAGTAGTGGAAAATCACAAAGTCTAACTATAAAGTATTTGGAATTGCATGTAATAAACATAAATATTATATTTTTTAATTTGTTATTTTATACTTTATTTTAATCAAGATCTGAGTGGTAAAAGCAGCATTTTCATCATTATTGTCATTTGGAAAAACCAGACTAAGACTTGTTAAAAGCTTTCCAAAACAAGACAAGATACTATGTGAACTCGGGCCCGGCAGGATGGCTCAGTGGTCTAAGGTGCCTGCTGGAGGCTGCAGGGACCGCGGTTTGATCCCCGGCACCACATGCTGTGCCAGCCCTGCCCTCAGGGCAGGCTGAACCGGCCATACAAATAAATAAACAAACAAACAAGAATTTCTGAAACAAGAAAAAGAAAAAAAGATAATCTGTGAACTAATTAAGTTTTTGTTACAAAAGACACAAGTCACAACAATCCCGATCAAGTTTTCTCTCCTATAGTATTATTGCATTCTTCCCCCTTCTTATTTACCAAGAACCATTGATCACTGATGCCCTATTCTACCTATAAGATAACAAGTTAGGTTGGGTAGCTCTATGGGTCCTGGAAGGAGACAAAAGACTTCTAAATCAGAGTAAGGTGACAGAAAGCAATGTGGATATGATATGTGTGTCAAATTATCCTGCTTTCTGATATCCCAAGGGAAAATGTGGGTATTATGTTATGCATAAGATTACTTTCATCACTGAAAGATCCTCTGTTTAGGAAACTCTAGATTTTATTAAAAAAAATCTTTTCATGCGTTGTAAGAAAAATATTCCTGTATTTTTTTCAGATAAAAATATCTTTCTTATTTCATTATGTAGTATGTAGAACTTACTCGCACATTACTAGAGATACTCTCATTCCCCAGGACTAAACATACTTAATAAAAACAAATCAGAAAAATTTAAATCTAGCACAGAGCCTGGCGTGGTGGTGCACACCTGTAATCCCAGCACTTGGGAGGCTGAAGCAGGAGGATCAGTGCGAGTTCGAGACCAGCCTCGGCTATAGAAGTGAGCTCATGGCCAGCCTGAACTGCATAGTGAGACCCTGTCTCAAAAAAAAAAATAAATAAATAAATAAATAAATAAATAAACAAATACATAAATAAATAAAAATAAATCTAGCACAGAAACATACAAGAAAAATGGAAAATTATCTCCAAGTTTATCATTTCAATATTCAATAATTGCTATTTCAATATTGCAGTGAAATGTGAGGAAGTCCCTGGTCTTTGCTGTTGTTGTTTCTTGTTCTGGTATTTAGTACAAGGTTTACAGGGTCTACAAGGTCTCACTATGTAAACAGGACTTGTAGTGATTCTCATGTTTTCAGCCTCCCAAACACTGGGATTACAGGCTTGCACCACCACGCCCCTTCTCACTCACAGTCTCAGCTGGTCCCAGGGTTGTGGCCAGCACAGCAGGCCCCTGGGGTTGGAACCCGAACCATGGCACTCCGCCTAAGCGGGAGCTTTAGCCTCCTGAGCTGTCTGGCCAGCCCTATGAGGAAGTGCCTAATGCAGTGATAATTCATGCAGTCACCCATAACACTGTATAAATACAAATAATAGGTTGTTTGTTTGTTAAAGAAATGCTAACTGTCATAATTCAACTGTGCAGGGATTTTGTTACTCAGTGGAAATTCCCAACCATTCCACTCCACTTTAGGCCATGTGGATTCAAGTTGCCTAATTAGCATATATAATCACTTCTTAGCCTTTGGGCTAAGATCAAGTGTAATTAGCATGTGTATTTCCTATGTCTATGTGCTACTCTTTCATACACTCAGATCGAAAGGTGCCATACGTGAGCATTTCTCCAGCCAGGAATTCACCCGGGCATGGGCTCAACATACCGAAGACCACTCCTGTGCCTGGCCTACTCTATTAGCATAGTCTCCTCCTCTAGTCATATGGTTAGAGATGATGCAATGTCTTTCTTTTTAAGGCTATATAATATTCCCTTGCACGTTCTGTGTACATTTTCTTTATCCATCAATTTTTCTTTTTTTTTTTTTTGTCTTTTTGAGACAGGGTCTCACTGTACAGTTCGGGCTGGCCTTGAGCTCAGTTTTGTAGCCCAGGCTGGTCTCGAACTCTCACCGATCCTCCTGCCTCAGCCTCCCAAGTGCTGGGGTTACAGGCATGCGCCACCATGCCCAGCTTATCCATCAAATTTTTTTAGACACACTAGTTGTTTACGAAGCTTGAGTATTGTAAATAACACGAGAGTACAGATGTCTTTCCAACACACTGATTACAAATTTGACTATACAACAAGACTGACGGATTAGATAATAATTCCATTTTTAGTTTTTCACATACTATTTTCCACGCTGGCTAGATTTGTAACGTACTTAATTTGCTCTCATTTTCAGAGAAGTAGAGTGGTGGCTGACTTCGTGGAGCAGCCAGGAGAGAAGTGGCAGAAAGGAAGAAGGCAGACCAAATGGTGTGAAAATTCACTGGGACAGGTACAGTATGATTTGTTGATTTCTTGTATGGTACAGGGACCCTAGTGCATAGTACGATATTTTATATCTCAAAATTTTACATACAGGGACCCTAGTGCATAGTAAGATATTTTGTATCTCAAAATTTCTCAAAAATTAAATTTTAGTATTATTAGCACCAAAAAATAAATGATAAATGTGTACAGTGGCAAATAATTTGTTTGACTTATTAAACAACATGTATGTCATATGACAGCAAAACATGAATGAAGGCGCAAGTTTCTTAAGGAAACGAATGCCAAAGCAAGCATATCATACAAGAAACATTTTTGCCCCCAGAATATCCATCAACTTAGCTAACACAATGGACTAAGAAGTATATTCGGCCAAGCTAGCTGAAGATAAGTGTTCTCATGTTTTTATTTCATCAACACACTTTGACCCAGCAGAAAGCAAGTCAAAGAGGTTTGCTTTTGTTCCTTTTTTATTTTTATGTCTATATCTTTTGTACACATGGTTCAGCACAAACAAATTAAATAATTAGTACGTCGTTCCCTAAACAGTAATTCAGTAAGGTATTGTTACCTTACACCAGTGATTCATTCTTTGATCTTTCTTTATGGTTCAAACAGTGAGACAGGAGGTGAAAGAGAATTTCGGTTTTCATTGTTCAATTGCCCAGTCATTTTTGATCCTTGAAAGAATCTTCTCCCCACTTCCTAAATATAAAATGTCTGTAGCAGTGCTTTTCCAGGTGGAAATACAAGCTGAGAGGAATGCCACTCACGTGTTTCAGCTCTATGGTAATTTTCCAGTGGGCCCACTGGGAAATTCACATACCATCGCATTCCTTAGCAAAACTCTGAACGTGACTGGAAACTGCCTATGGGACCTGGTTATGCCTGGGAAGGATGGCTCTAGAACGGTAGATCAGGGACCAAAACTGTCACCCGCACCCAGGAACTTCTAAAGGCAAATTCTGTGGTTTCTTTTCAGGCCTACTGAGCTAGAAACTGTGGGAGTGCTCATTCTGTGTATTCTCATGTGTCCATTTGGTCAGAAAGCTCAAATTTGTGGGAGGTGGTGAGCAAAAACAAAGAAGAAAGAAAGTTAACATTTGAGAGCCACTTTTTACACAACTATGGCTATTACATAAATAAGCAAAGGAAAAATAAACAACTCTGCATTAAAATTCACAGTTTCAATGAAAGATCTGTTTATGCATCACTTATTATTTTCACACCTCTACATCATATACGGAATCATTTCAAAACAAAATTCTATTTATGAGATGGAGGGGAGAGCTATAATCATAATTCTGGCTAAATAAGGATTTAACCATCTAATGAGAAAGACAGAAATTAAGACGAATGATACACAGAAGTAAATGAAGGGGTAGAAAGCAAGGAAGTTTGCCAAGGGTTTGATGAATGTGGATAGAGTTACTCGCGAGGTTTCAGAACCGAGCATTGCCGTGCCGGTGAACGGCAGCCCTGCTCTTCACTTCAACATGCGACGGGAAGAGCAGTCAGGAGCACACCAGGGGTGCCGTACTCCGAGTGTCAGTGTGTTGGGTACACAGAGCGGCCGAGAGGACAGAAAGAAGGACTAGGGGCTCTCAAGTCCGTGTTAACATTTTGTCTTAGTTACTTTTTGCTCGTTGCTGGGACAAATACCCGACACTCAAGATGAAGGAAGGAAAGCTTTATTTAGCTCACAGTTTGTGGAGGTTTCAGTCCATATTTGGCTGGCCCAAGGCTTAGTGAAACAGGGCAGAAAGCATCCAGTTCATGGCGGCGGAACAGCAACAAAATGGTGGCAGGGGAAACGGCAGCAGAGCAACAACTACGGCTTAAGTCTGTCTCTCTGTCGCTCTTTATATTACATTCAAGCTCTCTGCCTTAGGAAATCTGCCTTAGACTACACCCATAGTCTCAGCCTTACTCAGACCGATAATCCCATCAGTACTAAAACCCATAATCCCAAGTTCATGGGTCAAGTCTCAAACTCTAGAAGTCCCCACCCAATGACTACATGAGGCTTTGGGGGGACAATTAGACATAAACCATAACACATTTCCATTAGTGTTTGTAGCTTGCTTTGCACACAGATGTGTCTGTTCTCCTAGCCCCTCTTCTGGTTACATGTCTGCTGTCTAATTCTTAATATGTGACATTATGATAGAAAAAGTGGCAGAGGCAATGAGCTGGTGAGAAGAAGCACGGGAAGCGTGGTAGGATCAGACTCCGAGGAAAATGACAAGTCTCATTGTCTATTCGTGGGATTTGCGTTACAAGCATACAGCTGCACCAGGCTCCCTTGTACTTTAACGTGTTGCGCTCATGTTCTTCAGTTTTATAACAATTTTTTGAATGACTGGTTTCCCATTTTCAATTTATGTTAGAGCAGAGCTGTGCGGCCAGTCTATGTATTTACTTGTTAATAATGTTGATGTAGTCGGAGGCACCCCTGGACCAGAAGGGTCTCATCGCAGTTGAGTGTTTGAACAGTAATCAATGTTGACATTTAATGGACAAACACATGGATAAATCTGCTAATCATTAGTAAACAAGGACAATACAGTGTACTTGACTCCTGCTAAGTAAGGCCTAGCTGTCCATAACATGTGGTTCACAGTGTAAAGGTACTGGTATAGGCTTTCCTGGAATTATGTAAAATTTCATCCGTGGACTCAGACTTCTCATTCTCAGCTATAGACAGAGCAGCTACAACGTGCCAAGGATTTCACTTCGCACTGGGATGTAGTGGTCATCAATGGTTCGCCTCTAAGCTGCATGAAACTCATCCTCTACCAGGGAAAAAACAGTTACTGAATTACATAAGTGATTAAAGTATTATGCATGGCGATAGTGCTCTTGAAGGAAAGCTTCTGCTCTTGTGTTTATCAGGGTTCTGATTTAAGTGCCAGTAAGGTAGACGTGAAAGACACAGCTAGGGAGCAGCGAGGAGCTGACTGACAGCTGAAGGAGACCAGAAGCCCAGGGACTGCCTTTTCCAGTAGTGGGGCACAGAGGCGAGATGTTTGTGCCTGGCCTCGTAAACACAAATTATCGCCAAGGAAATACAGCGCAGCGAATGCCTTTGCCGCTTTAATGCGGTAGGCTGGTATCCATACTCTTGATCAGACGTATGATGTGTATGCGTACTCTTCCATTGCCCGAAAAACATCTAACTTATGCTCTATGCCTTTGGCATAAAGCAAAACAGATTGTTGCAATATGCCAAATGGCGTATCTTCTAGCTCTTGCACTTAATTTATGCCAGATTTTGAGTCATTTTTCAGCACTTGCAAAATGAAATAAAAACAAAACCAACTATTAAGCTATTTAATTCTGTGATATCAGATCATATTTTAGGAAGCTCACAGGGGAAAAATATATGTCGGAAGAATTTATTTATATAGTGAAGTGTGCCAAAGTTTCTTTAATTTTTACATACTAGCCTATAATTTCTTGATATTGCTTCCTGTGCCCAAATACATTTTGCCTGAAAAAGCACAAAGATTAAACAATTTAGATTATTTTTAAATAGAGTTGGGGTCATGCCATAATTTAATGAAAAAGTTAGTTGTTGCTTAATGTAAAAGTTTTATATTTGGTAAAAATTTTTATCTTATGTGTTTAATTGCATAAGATAATATATAAGATAATATATAAGATTAATAATTATTTCATAAGCTGCATGATCTCAGGCTAAGTGTAGTTACATAGCATCTTGCATGCATTCTAATTCATGGTAAATGAATTATATTTTTTGAAAACCTCCATAAACAAAAACAAAATTTTGCCATTGCTACCATCAGAAGTTCATATCTGTTTCCTTTTTCCTTTTTTTTTTTTTTTGGAGGTACCAGAGAACAAACTTAGGATCTTGCACTTTCCAGGCACGCACTTGTTCCACTGAGCTATCTCCTGGCCCCAGAAGTTTCTTAGTTTATAATTTATATAAAATATTTAACTATGGGGCTGAGGAGGTAGATCAGTAGAGTAAGTGCTTGCTTGGCAAGCACAAGGGCCTGAGTTCAATTCCTGGTTCCACAAAAACAAACAAACAAATACCAGTTAGCTGGGACTGTTGGCATATCCCAATAATTCCAGTACTTAGGAAGCTGAAGCAGGAGGATCTCTGCTAATTCAAGATTAAGTCAAGGCTACTTACTGAGATCAAGGCCACCACATACTATATATCAAGATGTTGTCTCAAACAAAAACATCAAAAGGAAAGAAGGTATAAGGAACGATCATTTGTGAAAGTTGCTATTCAGGTTCTATAAATACTGTCTCAGGGATAGAAGTTTTTGAGTGAGCCTATTGACAAAGTAATTTTAGAATGGTTTATCATTTCAGTATTGCAAAGTCACCTTTGTCTAAATTATAAAGAAAATAGCATATTTAAAGAAAAAATAAAGGACTGATGAGATAGCTCAGTGGACTAAGCACCTGCTTAGGCAAGCACAGGGACTAGGGTTCAGTTCCCATACTGCATGCTGTGCAGCTCCTGTCCCCAGGCACACTGAGCCGGCGACTGAGTTTTAGCATGGTGGTGCATGCCTGTAATCCCAGCGCTGGGGAGGCTGAGACAGGAGGATCACTCTGCAGCCCTGTTCGAAATACATTAAAAAAATAAAGTAAACCTTACTTTATAAAATGAATGGCGATAAAATTGCCAAAAAAAAAAAAAAAAAGTCCAAAGGTTTAAGATATTTGCATATCAGTTCATCTCAAATATCATAAGAACTGTAAACTTTTGCATAGATGTACTAGATGGAATTTTGTAATTATCAAAGCATGGTTGTCTGTTACTATAATGTTTTCTAAAGTAGCCTGACTTGGTTACTTCTCTCACATTGCCAAATTGCCCAATGCCCAAACTTAGAGAAGGAAAGGTTCCTTTAGCGCACAGTTTGTGAAGGTGATAGTCCATTCTACGCTGGCTCCAAGCAGGGTGCCACCTGGCAGAGGGCAGTAGTTCCTGGCAGAAAACAGCAAAAGCAAGAAGAGAAAAAAACAGAGGAGAATCACCAAGAAAGGCTCTTCCCCTCCCTTATGTTGCAAGCTGCCTACTCACACCCAGAAACCCAGCATAGGATCATAAATCAATCAAAAACTGTAGAAGCCCACCTTGTCGTCGCATGAAGCTTGGGGGACATCTCGACACAACCATAACACAGTCATTACTATTATTTGTACACAGCACAGCAGGATCAGAAGTTTCTACTCTGTAACTCCGAGTACCCATTTTCAACTCCTTTCCTTTGCTCCTTCACCCCTACTCTCTGAGATTCTGGAGAGCAAGATTCTATTGTCAAAATGAGATTAATATTTTTAAATAAATAAATAGGTGAGATCACATGATACCTGATGTTCTTTGCCGGGGTTCCTTTCGTTAACAATCTTGAGATCTATATATGTTTCCACACACAAAAAAGTATTTCATATTTTTAACGGTTGAGTAGTACAGTGTGGTATACACAGACACTACATTTTTTGATTGATTTATCAGCTGATGGAGATTTAAATTGCTTCTGCTTCTTGGATTTCTTGAATTGTGCTAGAGTAAGCAAGAGAGAACGTATGTGGCTTCTTTTTCACTTTCTGTTGATATGTACAAAGTAATGGGGCAGCGGGGTCTTACTGTGGCTCTATTTTTATTTTTAAAAATGTTTTATTTTGTTGGCTATAATGAGGCTACTAACTTATATTCCCATCAATAGTGTAGAGTGTGGCGTAGCCGTGCATGTCTGTAATCCCAGTGCTGGGGATACCAAAAATAGGAGGATCACTGTGAGTCCAAGTTGCAGAGTGAAACACTGAATGAAATACAAATAAAGATGTTGATATTAAGGAAGAAGGAAGAGGAAAGGGAGAAGAGGAAGAAGAAGGGCTTGAGAAGAAGAAGAGGAAGAGGAAGATGAAGAGGAAGAAGAAAAAGAAGAAGAGGAAGAGGAAGAAGAAGAA
>PVJA010004968.1:34831-82146 GCA_004027025.1 Myocastor coypus | reverse complement strand
TTGTATATCTCTTTGAAACTGTTTCATGCGATCTATGTCTTTCCTATATTGCTCCGTCAGGGAGTCCATCATTTTTCTATTCTCCTCTAATTTTTTATCGATGTCTTCTTTAATAGTATTGAAGTCTGTCATTATGGTTATCCTTTCTCTCTCTAATGCAGAGATTATTTCTGTTCTGTTCTCCTTTGTACTTTTGTGTCCTTGTTCCCCTACTTGGGATGTTATTGATTTAGGCATGTCTTTGTCGACTTTAGATATTATTTCTGCTCTAATGTCCTCTATATGTTTCTCCAGCCATTTTTCCACTTCATGTATTTCTTTTTTTACTTCAGATGTTATCTCTGATCTCAGCTGTTGTATAAGTTTCTGCACTTGTGTGTCTGCCTCAGATGCTACCAGTTCAGAGGTTTCATCTGTATGGTTCCTATTTTCTTCCATGATAGTGTCTTCTGTATTTGGTTTGGGTTGGCACGGGCCCTGAGATTGCATCCTACTCCTTGTTGTTATCATTTTGTATGGAAGCAGCCTCTGCACTTTGGTGGCGTTGTGCTGTGTCTATGGGCGTTTGATCTGGAGACTCCAAGCTGGTTCCTCTACAGAGGTTTCTGACTCTGTGCTGGAGCTCTGGCTGCTAGCTTCTGTGAATCCCGGGGGATGTGGTGTGTAGGTGGAGGTGGAGCTTTGGGATTAAGTAGTCCTGGTAGGCTCGTGGACCAGATCGGTTGCCAGACAAGATGTTTGATGGGTTCGGTGCTGGAGCTTGGGCTGGAGGTTAAAAAAAAAAGGGGGGGGGTGGGCGGGGGAGGGGAACGCGGGCCAAGGATCCTAGCCCACCTGGCGGGCGGGATGTGCTACTGGCTGGGACTAGGTGGGACTGGAACAGGAAGTTAGTCGCAGGAGTGCAGAGGCGGGGCAGAGGGTCGCAGGCAGCTTACCCGCGGCCGACGCGCGAGCTGTGCTACTGGCTGGGACTCGATGGGACTGGAACCCTCAATTAGCTTTCATGACTATTTTTTCTACCCTCATATTTCAGATGAGAAAACCAAGGTGCAGAGAAGTGGTCTTGGTTGCTTTTCCCTGGTAGCTGAGGCAAAATATCCAATACCCAAATTAAACAGGGAAAGATTTATTTAATTCACAACTTTTGGAGGTTATTCAGCTGGCTCCATGGTAGAGAAACACATGGCAGAGGGCAACAGTTCATGGTAGCAGAAAACCGCCAAAGAACAAGAGCCAAAAGGAGGAGCAGCAAGAGCGGGCCTCTTTCTCTCCCTTATATTTTATGTAGGCTACTCTCCGAGTGGGACCATATGATCCAGCAAGATCTATTGGTACTTGAAGTGTCCATGATAGATAAACATACTGCTCAGAGTCTCTGGTATGCCCCCACAGGGGAATTGCTGCCTGTGCCTTAGGATTTTGGAGCAAAGTTATGCTAAAATTTGTAGACAACTATTTTCCCTTTGAAAGAAAGCTATTGGTCTGCTACTAGGTGCCAGTGGAAACTGAACACTTGACCATGGTGACAGATGGTGATTTTGACAGAAGTTTTACATGTAGCAAAGGTGAATCCATATCCAGAGTATGTGTTTATGCTAGTGAGGAATTAGACCTGAGGTGCCCGTCATTAGCTGGGAATTATCTGATTCACCACATCATAAAGGTGGACATGCACAGCAACATGCTGTCATTCATGGCAGTGGTATAGATTTGGCTGAGCCAGGGCATGTCTGGAGGGCACAGGTAAGTTACATGAGGAAGCCACCCAGAGACGTATGGCTCTTACACCTGCTATATTGCCTTCTGTTTTTCCCAGCAAGCACCTATGGCTGTGTGGAAAGTGCCATATGATTAGTTGTCAGAGAAAGAGAAGACTAGGGACTGGTTTATGGATGGTTCTTCACACTATACAGGCACCATATACAAGTGGACAGTTGTAATATTATGCCTCTTTCGGGGACATCCTTGAAGGACAGTGGTGAAAGGAAATCATCACAGAGGGCAGAACATCAGGCAGTGCAGTTGGTAGTACATTTTGCCTGGCAGGAAGGGTGATAAGAAACATGAATGGGCTGTAGTCAATGGTCTGGCTGGATGGCCAGGAACTTGGAAAGAATGTAACTGGAAGATTGATGAGAAAGATATTTGGGGAAGAGATATGTGGGTAGAACTCTTCACATGGGCAAAGGATATAAAAATATTTGCTTCCTATGTAAATGCTCACCAAAAGGTGACATCAGCAGATAACTTTAATAATCAAGTGGATAAGATGACCCATTCTGTGGATAGTGGACAATCCCCTTCCTCAGCTACCCCTGGTATTGCCCACTGGATCCATGAGCAGAATGGCCATAGTGACAGGGATGGAGGTTAAGCCTGGGCTCAGCAACATGGACTCTCATTTACCAAGACTGATCTGATAAATGCCCGAAATGCCAGCAGCAAAGGCCAACAGGGAGCCCCCCTAATAGGGCACCATTTTCTGAAGTGATCAACCTGCGACCTCATGGCAGGTTGATTAAACTGGACCACTTCCACCATGGAAGGGACTGCACTTTGTTCTCACTGGCATAAACACACACCCTGGGTATGGATTTGCCTTTAATGCACATAACACTTCTGTCACAACTACCATCCATGGACTTAAAGAATCATGGAATTCCACACAACATTGCCTGTGACCAAGGAACGTGTTTTATAGCCAAAGAAGTCAAGCAGTGGTCTCATGCTTATGGAATTCACTGCTCCTATCATGTTCTTACATCCAGAAGATGCTGGATTGGTAGAAAGGTAGAATGGTCTTTTGAAGACAGTTAAGGTGCCATCTGGTAGCAATAGCTTGCTGGGCTAGGGCTAGATACTTAAAAAGACTATATATATTTTGAATTAGCAACCACTTATGATACTGTGTCTATAGCCAGGATTCAGGGGTTCAGGAATGGGGTGGAAATAAGAATGGCACCATTCACCATTACTCCTAGTGATCCATTGCTTCTTGTCCCCACAATCTTATGTTCTGCTCGCTTAGAAGTCCTAGCTCCAGGGTATGGCGGAGCACATCTGTAATTCCAGCTCTTGGGAGGCAGTGAACGGGTAGACAGCTACAAGTCCAATCTAGTAGTGAGACCCTGAACACTCTAAGACCCTTCCCAAAAATACAAAAACAAAAAAAGCCCTAGTTCCAGAGGGAGGAAATCTTGTTCCAGGGAGCACAGCAATCATTGGAAGCTGGGGCTTCCCCTGGTCACTTTGGTCTCCTCATGCCTCTGAGGAGATAAGCTGAAAAGAAAGTCACAGTGCTGTCAGGGGTGAATGACCCAGGCTGTCAAAGGGAAATTGGCTCACCACCTCACAGCGGAGGAAAGGGAGAGTATACATGGAGTTCAGGAGATCCCTTAGGGCGCCTCTTAGTATTACCATGCCCATTTTTAAAGTCACTGGAAACTACAAAAACTAATATAGGCACAAGGAGAAATGATCTAGAGCCTTCGGGAATAAAGGTAAGGGTCAACCCACTAGAGAAAGAAACAAGAAAGAGGCCAAATAATTTCCCAAGTCACACAGACAGATGGTGGGAAAGCCACAGTTTCAGACGGGGGCAGGCTGGCTCCAAATTCTGCCTGGTCGTCATTGCATTGTCTTGCTCAAACTATTGCACATCCTTTCCTCTCCTTTTTGCTTTTATTTTTAATCCAAGAATCAGCTAAAATAGGAAAGAGGAGATTTGTTCTGACAGGAATCCGAATCTCATTGGCTTTGTAGATCAACACTGGGATCATTTGCCTGAGATTAATAGAAACATTTGCTTTAAAGTTCAGAGGGTTTGTAGGAGGGAGCTCCCTAATTTTATTGTCTTTTGTCTCCCCAATACACATTATTTATAAGGTATTCAATTATACTACAAAGGGGTCACGCATTCCCTTTGGAGATTTAAAAAGCTTTTTTTTTTGACAGGCATTATACTTGTAAATGGACCAAGCCGGGGCCTGCATTTGTCCACGTCTTTATAAAAAGTAGAGTGCATTTAGGTCACTTTAGGTCTCATTCAGGGCAGGGAGGGCGTGAGTTCACTGCACTGTCTGTGAGGCAGTTCCAGTGCCCATTAGAACTTTCCTTTCTCCAAATACATTGGCACTTCCTAACCACCCACTTCCACAGTTAACACTGAGTGCCACCCTGGATGATAACTATAGTCTTCTCTTTCCTGGAAGCCTCCACAACTTGGAAGTGTAGGAAAGATGTCACATCTGCTGCTATGGTGCCTTTTGAATTTAGCAACTTGTAGGATTCAGCACATTTTGTTGAGTAGTATATTTGTTATATATAGCTGTAATTGGGAGGCATTGCAAGCACCCCAAAAGCCTGAGTGTATTCAACAATGAACATATGTTCTTGTCCTGTCAGTCAGGTAATTCTCATCTCAGCCAGGCCTACTTATGAGTTGATGCCCAGTGCAGGCTGGGTGAGAAGCCTTATTGATCTTGGCCTGGCTACCTTTAGTGTTGGGTTTGGTTAGCTTAGGTGAGTCTCAGCTCAAACAGCCTGACTCTTTCCATGTGGTCTCCATGATCCAAGATGATAGCTCTATTAGGCTTATATGGATATAACCAAGAAAGCAAGCAGTAATTCAGAGGGCCCATTTCACCCCAAAATGAAGTCTGATGCATCCTGAAAAACAAAGGTCATTTACAATAGAAAAGGCATCACAAGCACCTCCTTGAAATGCGAAGGCTGCATACACAGTGCTGTAGAATGAGCAGCTGGAAGACCAAATGTGCTTCCTGGTCTGAAGTGGCTTCCACTTAAGGTCCAACTCCTGCATTCATTTCTATTTGAAAGATTAATAAACTCTAAAAGTGAAGTCACAACTTCTCCTTTTCCAGATTTTGTGACATTACAGTGCTCTGAGGTGTCCTCTCTTTATTTATGACTAGTTGGTTTTATGGCCCATGTGGAAATGAGAAATGTTCTCTAACAATACTAGGATTGTACTTTGGACTGGTAGATTTGAATGGGTGGTTTTCTTTCCTCTTGTGGAACTCTTTGTGATTAGAATGGAGGGAAACTTTGCATAAGTGGCTTATAAGGAGTCTCTTGCTCTGTGATCTGGTCCTACTCATGAAGTGTGAAGATAAATATTTAGCACATTGTGAGAAATGACACCTAGCAAATAAGAGACCCAAACTGGTTTAATTTGTTGGGGAGAAAGTCTGTGCTTTTTGACCATAGATATAGAATTCTTATCATCACTAATGACTCTGAGACAGATCTGTGGATATTTATTGTGCCCCATGTAGCATCCAAAATTTGAAGATCTAGCCAGGATAAGAGACTTGTCAAACTCAATTTGTTGTCTTAGATTTCATCCTCCAAAAGACTTATTAGTGCACGTTTAAGTTCTAAATTCAAGATTACCTTAAGTGGCATTATACAAGGGATGTACACAGATCAGATGTGTAAACCAACAACGCAGATTTCTCTCTCTTTTCTCCCTCTTCTATACCCAACCACGGTGTGATTCTCCACCTGCCACTCATTTAGACCAAACCTCAGACCAGGGCTGTGGCCAATACTGTTCATGCAATCATTAACTCCTTTGAAATGACACTGCTACACAAGGGCTGCCTTAACCAGATGGAAACAACTGCTGGCTTTTGCTTTCCTAATTTGTCAGCCACTTACCTTTTCCTGGCTCCACATCCTGCCCCTTCCTTGGGAAAAAAGCTGGAGATTAGAAGGTGGCCTTGGAGAGGAGGGCCTTAATCTTGAGTGCCATCAGCTGTCAACAAAATGGCTGAGGGGCTCTGGAGGGGGCCCAGGGGTGACCCCGAGTGAGGCTATCTGGCCAACAGCAGCAGCAGTGCGGTGGTAGGAGAGACAGCACTGTCCTTTTTTCATTAAGTGTATTTATAAACATACTGAACATGAAACATTTTTCCTTTCTTCACAGTGATGGATGATTATATGTCTATGAAATGTTTTCATTTATTTGGCGCCAGGATAATCAAAATCAGTTGAAACTGTCCCACTGAAGGGAAAGAAAACAAGTAGGCGTGGGACAGCCTGGGCTCCTTTCCACGTGTGCTCGGGGAGGGGCTGGCTGGCAGAAGGGCTCCTCCATAGAGGAACATGCTCTTCAGCTGGTAATTGCTCCCAGTCCTGCCCATGGCTGCCATCCATGGAGACTGCAGCCGAGCCTCCTCCTTTCTGGAAGCAGTGTGGGAGTGTCAGGGCCAGGCTGTGCGTGACTGTTTAGGCTGAGGGGGAGCTGGTCCCAGAAAACCTTTGTGAATGAAATGCTCCTGCTTTCATGTCTGCCCTGGCCTGCGTTCTGGGTCAGCCATCATGATCTTCAACATCCTGTTTAAACTGGTGTTTTCCACTACATACAGACAAAACTATTTCTATTATAAGCTCCTAATGATTGTGTAAAGACAAGCAACAGGGATTAGGTAGGAAAGCAGGGTAGCTCTGCTTGTAAGACAAATACAGAAAGCAGATGCCTCGTTTTTTCCTGGGGGCTCTGTGGATAGCTGAGGGACTTCGATCTTTATTTTGAAAAAAGTGCACTAATTTTGAGAGACCACCATTTGAGTGAGCTTAGCCAGCCCCAACCGCAGAGCTCTATTGTTCATGTCTGGTTATCTGTCTACTTTATGGTTTTCCACGCAGACCCGTTCGCAGGCATGAGGGCTAAGACACCCAGTAGATGAAAACCTATTGCCCTTAACTCCAACCAGCACCTGTCAGGGAACTTAGTGGAGTGCTGGAGCACCTTTTGAATAGATGAAGAACTTCCAAAGTGAACTGAGGGCATTTTCTGTTCACATTTGAACAGGCAGAATTGGAATGACTGTTTTCAAAACAGAGGCAGAAAGTGATGCACCTCACTTCTGGCACCTCTTTAACAGTATAGAAGAATGCCAAAAACATCCGGGAACTTCACTGCACAAGCTCACCGGCAAATGTGGACAGTTCATTTGGCTTATCCAGGGTTTTACCTGGGGAAGAGGCCAAAGTAAACTTTCGTGTTCCAAAAGCTCCACAATACAGTGGATATAAATTAAATCAGAACTAGAAACTTATAATCAAGTCCTGAGCTGGGTAGACTGAAGTTAAACTCATACTAGGCATTGGTAAGAAGATTTAAACTAACTAATTCTTGTCTGCAGCTAGTGAAGAAATGCATCCTCTTGTATGACAAAGGAGCTTCACAGACGCGACAGAGAATCTTGAGACAGAGAGTAGCTTGTACTGTCCGGGTGGGCCCAGTGTCTCTAGGGGCATCCATGCCACGGGAGGGAGATGTGGACATGTCCGCATCACAGTGGTATGGCACAAAAGAGCCTTCACCACCAGGGGTTGCCTTTGAAAATAGAGGAATAGAGGAGGGGCTCCAAGCTGGGAATTACAAGCAGAAGCTCTGGAAGGCGTCAGTGAAAAAGGGTTCTCTTGCAGAGTCTCCAGGAAGGGGGACAGCCCTGCCAACATGACACCTTTGTGTAGCCCTGTTAGACCCCATGTCAGATGCTTAATCCACGGAAGTAAGGAGAAAGAATCATATTGTTTTAAGCTCTTGCATTTGTGAGAATTTGTTACAGCAGCAACAAGAAAATGACGCAGCAACTGTTTTGCCAGGGAATTTATGTGATTTAATTTTTGAAATTTATGCAAACTTATTAGATGGCACTTTGCATTTCCTAAGGATCTGAATAAAGGTACTATAGCAAGGACCCTGACTGCTTATGCCTTTAAAAAGATCAAGAAAATACACGCAAATCTGAACACATAGCTTGGTGACATAGCAAGAAAAATGGAACTAAATCATCTTTATCAATAAATAAAACTGCTTCAGTTTTTGAGTGTGGCTATTCAGAACATATCCATACCTAGTATTAAGAAAATTATAGTTTACCTATAACATTCTAGTTAAACATGCTACGGTTTGCAGTTGATAGCTACAGAAGATTAGTGACAGTGACATCCTAGGAATCTTACACTTCTGACATTAGAATTATTAAACTCTTCATGGGAAGAAGCCTAAGTGCCTGTTATATTTCCCCTATAGTAAAACTTAATACTGAAGTGAATGTTGCAATGAGGTCAAGATCTGTCTGATACAGATTCAACTATCATTTCTATGGGGAGGAAGACTAGCACTGAGCACTGAGTAACCAATCCTGTTACTTTTTTTTTTTTTAATTTCACATTTTTAGCTATCAACTTGGAAGTACCCAATTTCTAAAAATAACCAATGTTCAAAGTTATGTTTGAAGGCTGGAGAGCTAGCTCAGCAGACTAAGCACCTGCTTAGGCAGGGGCCAGGGTTTGGTCACCAGCACCACGACGCTGTCCCTGCCCCTGGGCACACTGAGCAGGTCACAGAGACCAGTTGTGGTGGTGTGCACCTGTAATCCCAGTGCTGAGGAGGCTGAAAACAGGAGGACCACTTCGAGTCCTGGTTGTGTAGTGAGACCTTGTACCAAAAACATTAAAAAAAAATTACTTTGGCATGCTTGAGCAGTCTAAAAGAGACAAACAGGTGTGGCCAAAAAACTTCCCATGCTCTGTATTATGAAATTACCTTTCCATAATTAAAAATATATAAATATATATGTATGTGTGTGTTATGAAGACAGTTTTTTTTTTTTTTTTTTAAGCAGGTATTGAACTAAGGACCTTGCACTTTCCAGCTAGGCACTTGTGCCTCCAAGCTATCTCCCAGGCCTCTGTGTGTATAGTACTTACAAAAGAAAATCTGAGAGATTGGCTAGCTGTTAGGGTGGTGACTTTGACTTCAAACGTTTGACTTTTCAATTAGTAAGTATGAAATCTGGTGCTTCTCTAGGAAGAACTGATAAATTCAGTAACAGGCAGCAACCACTTCCTCCTGCAGAGATAAGATGACATCACCCCAAGTCCCAGGCAGTATGCTAATTACAATTTCAAAATAGCCCATCAGGTTGGCTGACATGTGACCATAGCCAACCAGGATCAACCTTCTTCTGCCACATTGTCCCATTACCTCAGCCTTCAGGAAAAGTCAGGGTGAGCAAAGCCAGCCCTATTCAGCCAAGCTTCACATAAATACCTGCAATATGGTAGCTTTATCTACAGATAAATAGATCATATTAAGGACTTGTGTGGCAGAAAGGGCTCCTACTGGCAGTGCAACTTTGGTTACTTTCTTTTTAATATTTTTCCTTCATAGAGCCAGGTGATTAATTTAGAAAGAGCCTTTTCTATTTTTAGAGGCATTTCTTGTATTTCAGTTAAAATCTTATCTGAGTTGGAAACAAATTCTCAAATGTTGAACATGAACTTCAGAGAGAAAGTCTCTTGACTCAAGTTTAGATTAATCTGTTGAATGAACTGAAGCTTTTGTTTCTGCTTTTGCCAGTGGATTATATTCCAGAAGGCAACCAATGACCATTCCCACTTGGTCAGTTCCTGATAGGTTTAGATTTCCTCATCTCTGTTGATAATGCCTTCTGGCTTATATGTGCCTCCAAGTACTTCCTCTCCTCACAAAGCACCAATAGAATATTACAGAAAAATATATAACTTCTTTACATACACACAAGACCTCACACTTGTGTTTGCACACAATTGCTGGCCTAAGGACAGGCTGTGGAACTTGTGAGCCTTCTTGTAATAGGTCAGGTAATTGCTAAACAATAGCAGTCTTCTTGGCCAGGGTTCTGAAGGCTGGAAAGTCCATCTGTTGAGAGTGGCTACCTGGTGTTAACCTATGTTGGAGGCAGTAGGGCAAGAGAGGGAGAGAGCCAGAGAGCAAGCAAGGGCCAAGCTTGCTACAGAGCCATCTGCTCTAGGGAAGACAAACCCACTCTTTTGATACAGATAATGGTTCTTTCCTAAAAGCAGAGGTCTCATGATCTGTCTTGGTTTCTTTTATGTCATTGCTGAGACAGAATACCCAACACCCAAAGTTAAAAAAGCGAAAGTTTATTTAGCTCACAGTTTGTGGAGGTTTCAATCTGTTGTCAGCTGGTCCCAAGGCAGAGTGGTATGGCACAGGGGCAATACTTCAAGGTTGTAGAAGACAGCAAAAGCAATCAAGAGCAAGAAGGGGAAGAGCAAGACTCTTTTCCTTCCTAATACTGTATGCAGGCTACGCCCTAAAGGGCCAGTATGGCACTCACACCATCTCTGTGCCCTCCTCTTCCACAAGTTCAGGATGTTTACAAAGTGGGGACCCTGGCCTCCAGCTAAGTGGCTCAGTTAAACTTGTCAGCTTCTCAAGTTGACACAATGTACCAAGCATGACCAGCTCTAAATGCTTACTCAACTCAACACTGTTGCACTGAGGATTAATCTCATAATATATGGACTTCCAGGGACAAAATTCAAACCACAGCACAAGATTTTGTTCAGAGTTCAGACTAGAATTCCTTGTTTGAAATGGCATTTCAAGATGATGGCCAAAGGCTCTAAAATCAAGCAGGAGGTCCTTCTGAGTATGGCATGCCTGGATGATCTTCCAGGCTCTATACTACAAAGCCACCGTAAGACTACATCTGTAATTACACTCACTTGCATGTACCAATCCACACATACACAGAGTAAAGGACATTTATAAAACAGCTGAGCTTTACTGAAATGGTGAGCCCACCACCAATTGCTAATAACTCAGTCATAACATGTTAATAATCAAACACTATTATCCTGACCTAATATTTCCAATACTTATGAAGCATTTTATATAACATTCTCCTGTGATCTTATAAAATTTTGCTACCCCCAGTTTACCATAAGCAAACAGACCAAGTCACTGATCCACGGTTGCACAAAACAGTTTTTCTGATTGTAGGTGTGCTATGCAGCAGATTTTAAAAATACAAAGAAAGAAAAACTATCATTTATGAAATGAACAAATTAGATATGAACACTATTAAAGTTTTGGTATATATCCTATAACCGTTTCCTAAGTAAAACTTTATACATGAATTTGTATAAATTTTTTATTTTTAAGTTATAAATTGGGATCATACCATACAAGTTGCTTGATAATCTTCACTTTATAATACGACTTGTCCTTTTCCATATTATTAAATATTCTTACAGGACATTATGTCTAATGAATATATAGTAATGCATTGTTGATAAACAATCACTTTAGGAACAAATGAGAAAGGTGCAACAGATAAAATAATGAATGAAACAATTTATGGTAATTCTTTGTCCCATAATAAACCTTTTCGTTCTTGATTAACAGACTGCACAACTCACTGCAAGTCACAAAATTATATAAGTAAAGCTAGACTTTGAATCCAGGTTTTACTGAAGGCAAAGCTGATATTCAAATTATTGTACCATAACAGTGATATATAATTTATTGCTTTCTGCAGGAAAAAAGCTCTAAGTGTAGCACAATTTGTAAGGCCTGGTGATTTCTCTGCTCTTGCAGAAAGGAAGCCAGGAGGGTTTATGAAACTGAGAGAGAGGTCAGAGATACAGACTAATAGTGTTGACAAGGGATGGTCAGGGGCGACCTCTGGGCCAAAACAGTATCACTCCAGAAATTATTTTCTCATTAACAGAAATCTATTTTTGTTGAAGATGTTAAAATTCACGCATTAGGAAAATCTAGCAAAAATCCTTACATACTTATAAAAATAAATGCAGGAATGAGGAATAATGAACGAGGTTCCATCTTTACAAAAACATTTTGGATGAATTCTTAAAATTGTGTGTCTGTTCATAAATTACATTTCTGAGGCCAGTGAGATAGCTCAGCAGACTAAGTACCTTCTTAGGCAAGTACAGGGACTGGGTTTCGATCCACTGCACCACATGCCAAACCAGGGGCCAAGCCCAGGCATGGTGGTGCGTGTCTGTAATTTCTGGCATTACAGGGACTATAGTTCTGGGGAAGCTGAAAACAGCAGGGTTGCTACAAACCCAAGTTGTGTAATGAGACCCTGTACCAAATACATAAATTAAAAAAGAATTATATTGCTTAAAGTATTTTGGAAAGTACACTGGAAAGTAATTTCCCTGGTATAAAAATAGTTAAGATAGGTATACAGCTACTTTCTCTTAGTTCAACGAGAAGAAAGATTTGTATTAATAGTTTTTAGACAAGATATCATGTCTGCATCTTATACTTTGAATAACTACTGTGAAGACAATAGTATGTAATGTAAGGGCCAGAGAGATAGCTCAGTAGAACAAGCACTTGCCTGACAAATGTAGGGTCCTGAGTTCAATTCCCTGTATTGCAAAAACAAAGAAACAAATAAACAAACCAAAAATCCAATATGCAATGTATTAATTGTTGCAACTTTCCAACTAACCTGTTTTGAAACAGTCTCATTGTTATATCTTTCTCATTAAATTGATTAAAAAGATTTTCTTGGTGTAACATTTTTGAGCCTCTTTATTTGGACTTGCCCTATTTTTTTTTAAAAAAATATGACTTTCAGTTTAAAAAAAAACTTTCTCTTTTCTCTTTATTTGTTTGTTTATGTTCTGGTGATACGAGGGATCAGACTCACGACCTTGTGCTTGTTTGCTAGGTAAGCACTAATTCTACTGAGCTATCTCCCTGGCCCCTTTATTTTCTCTTAAAGGGAAAATATAAAATAAAATTTCAAAGTAAGATGACTGGAGGGTAACAATGGTTAATACATTGTATATTGTTATCTTTAAATTAGTTATTAAGAGTACAAGATTTTGGCATTCAGTTTTTCAAATACTAGGCCAATGTTTCTTTTCAATGAACTAAGAGAAATTAGTAATCTATCTGTTTATTTAGATTTGTAGTTCCCTTCTTTGTTTTCTCTTTCCCTTTTTTTTTTTTTTCAGAAATGGGGATTGAACTCAGGTCATTGAGCTTGCCAGACAAGCGCTTATTCTACTGAGCTATCTCCCCAATGCCTCTCTTTCCATTTGAATGAAGTTTCCCCTCCAATTTTATTTTATTTTATTTTATTTATTTATTTCTTGTCTTTTTGAGACAGAGTTTCAGTATGTAGTTCAGACTGGCCTCGAGCTCACTTTTTCTAGTCCAGGCTGGTCTCAAACTCATACTGATCCTCCCGCCTCAGTCTCCCAAGTGCTGAGATTACAGGTATGCACCACCACGCCTAGATTTTCCCCAAATTTTGTAATATGCATTGTACTATTTGGATATTATTTACTTCTCACCTTCTCAAACTGGCGAGACAATAAAGTGTTTGGACATAGGTGTCTGACTTGTTTCACTTGTGAGCATGGTCTTAGGTTGTATCCATTGCCTATTAAAGTCTCCAATTTATCCAACTTTATGGATGAATAGTATTCCATTGTATAAAAGGACCATATCTCTTTTTATCCATTTCGTAACTGATGGTCATTTGGATTGTTTCCAAGACTTACCTATTACAAATTGTGCTGCTCTAAACATGGTACACTAATACTTCTGCGGTATAATGCTTTTAATTCTTCTAAGAAGATACCCAAAAGGGTAATAGCTGAGTCAAATGGGACCTCCAATGTTAGTTTTGTGAGGAATTTCAACCTTGATTTTTGTAGTAGTTGCACCAGTCTACACTCCTATCAATAGTGGAGAAGATTTTTTTCCATATAACCCCTTATGGCATTTGCTACTAGTTGATTTCTTTTTTTTTTTAAGAATTTTTTAAAAATTTTATTCATTCTTTTTTTTTTTTTTTTCTTGTTTCAGAACCTTTGTTTATTCACCCATTTTTATGGCCGGCTCAACCCGCCCCGAGAGCAGGGCTGGCGCAGCATGTGGTGCCGGGGATGGAACCTCGGTCCCTGAAGCCGCCCAAGCTTTCCCAAGCAGGGGCTTTAGACCGCTGAGCCACCCCACCGGGCCCCTAGTTGATTTCTTAATAACAGCCATTCTTTCTGAGGTAAGATGGAATCTCAGCAATGCTTTAATTTACATCTCTTGAATGACAAGTGTTACGGTTTATGTCTAGTTGTCCCCTCAAAACCTCATGAGTCATGGGGCAGGGACTTCTAGAGTTTGAGACTTGATCTATGATCCACTGGGATTATGTGTTTTACGTACTGATGAGATTATCAGTCTGAGTACTGCTGGAAATTATAGGTGTGGCCTGAGGCAGATAGGTTAAGGCAGACAGCCTGATGTAATTTAAAAAGAGACAGAGAGACAGACTCGCATTGTTGCTCTCTGCTCCCCTGGTTGGTCGGTTGCCTCTGTCGTAATTGTTGCTGTTCTGCCACCATGAACTGCTGCTCTCTGCCATGTACCTCTCAGCCTTGCAGCCAGCTGAATATGGACTGAAACCTCCAGTAACTGTGAGCTAAATAAACCTTTCCTTCATTTTGGGTGTCAGGTATTTGTCCCAGCCACAAGAGAAAAGCAAATAAGGCAGAATTTGGTACCAGAGAAGTGGAGTCGTTGCTGTGACTAACCTGACCATGTGGATTGCAAACTTTTGGGAATGGCTTATGGGAAGAGATAGGAAAGGTGCAGAGATGTCACTTACAAGAGAAACAGTAGAATGGCTTCAGCGGTTCTGAGGGGGGGGTCTGGTCAGAGTTCAGACCAGAAGACTGGCTTGAAGCCTGGGTATAAAGAATGGCTTATGATCAGAGATTGGAAATGTTCAGCGAGGTCTTCTACTTGCGAAGAGCTGGAAAAGTTTTGGCTATTCTGTAGGGGAGATTCAGGTCAGGACTCAGATCAGAAGACTGACAGAAGGCCTGCCTGTAAAGACCAGGTTGAGGAGGTTTCTGCTGGAAAAAAGGACAGCATTGATCATTGGACTCCAGATGATTTGCACTATGGATTGACTGAAAGTCTGTCGGAATTTGCTTGTGCCCAGAGACTTTGCTTAAGACTGAGATTAAGCATGGCAGACTGATTAATCTTTCAGGAGATATTTCAAGGCAGCCAACTATTGGGGCGGTGGCATGGCTGTTATTGGTGGCTTTTAGCCAGACTTATGTTGAGAATCAAGAGCAAAGTGTCAGGCAGGATGATTTAAAATGTGAGTTTGGCCAGGAAGGAAGCACCAGGAAAGCTGTGGACTGCAAAGATGGAGCGGGAAGGATCTCCATTGCTGAGAAGGAACCAGCGAATGAAAAGGATGGCCAGAGGGCATCACAAGAGGTGGCAGCATTCCACTCTTTGCAGCCCCAGAATTGTAAAGAAGACAGACTGTGCTTTGAGAAAAAAGCCTCAGAGACCGAGGTACCAGAATGGCAGCAACAGCCAAACCAGGTTCCAAAATGGTGCCAGCACGGAGAATTTGTTCCTTGGAATCAAGGTCAGAGTGCTCAGAGATCTAGACCCTTGATCCCTTCAGCCGAGAGAGAAGGAAGCCCGGCTACTGCTGTACCTATTAGCAACACTTGGCATCATACACATAGGCCTACGCAGAATGCTAGAGTTCTAAGATTAAGAAGGTTTCCACCTCTATTTCAGAAGAAGACCTGGGATGCCAGGCAGTGTGCTCCTGAGAGGGCAGTGTGTAAAGCAGAGAGTGAGAAGCCTATTCAGTGGAAACCCCAGAAGTTTGGAAAAGGCAGGATTGTGTACCATGCAAAGAGGGAGCAAAACTGGCCTAAGAGAAAAGCCACGGAAACTACTACCAAGAGTGCCTTAGCGATGGAGCACCATGGGGCCCACAACTCAGTGCAGACTGCTTTGGATGTTCCAGTTGGAACTATGGGATTTAATATTTACCCTGCTGGATTTTGGACATGTGTTGGTTCCAGTGTTTTGTATTACCTTGTTGTCTGCAATTTTTGAAATAGTAATGTTTATCTTATGCCTTTGAATGTTGGATATGTTTAACTTTTCTATTGTACAGGGGCTGACAGTTGAGAGTTTGCCTTGGATCTTGGAGGAGATTTGGGATTTGGACTTTTCAGCAATGCTGAAATTGTTGGCACTTTGGCAGCTCTTCAAGATGGACTAAAATGTCTTTTGCACAAAGGGCTATGTATGAGACTTTGAGGGCCCAGGGGTGGAATATTATGGTTTATGTCTAGTTTCTCCCCCCACCCAAGCCTAATGTAGTCATGGGGCAGGGACTTCTATAGATTGAGACTTGACTCATGAGTCACTGGGATTATGTGTTTTAATACTGATTGGATTATGGTCTGAGTACTTCTGGGATTATGGGTGTAGCCTAAGGCGGATAGGCTGAGGCAGAGAGCCTGAATGTAATATAAAGAGAGACAGAGAGACAGACTAGTGCTGTTGCAGCTGTTGCTACGTTGCCCTGTTTGGTTGACTGTCTCTGTCACCATTTTGTTGCTGTTCTGCCGCCATGAACTGGATGCTCTCTGCCCTGTTCCACTCAGCCTTGGGCCAGCAGAATATGGACTGAAGCCCCCGAAAACTGTGAGCTAAATAAACCTTTCCTTCCTTCATTTTGAGTGTCGCGTATTTGTCCCAGCAATGAAAAGTAACTAAGATAACAAGTGAAGTTGAATATTTTTTCATGTATTTATTTGGTATTTGTACTTTACATGAGAAGTATGTATTCACCTTAGCTCATCACTTTAGGTTTGACTGGTCTGTTGAATCAGCTGATTTCTTATTGAAACTCTGAGTGTCAGCGATCTATTCCCCCAAAGAACTGGAAAAGATTTCTTCTATTTGCATTAGCTCTGTAGACTTTTGCTTTGTATAGAATCATCTTACTACTTTCTTCTCTTAACTGCAAAAGGATCCACAAAGAAGGAAGGCTATGAGTGGGTATATCAGTTCCTTTTGGT
Organism: Myocastor coypus; assembly: GCA_004027025.1. NCBI lineage: Eukaryota > Metazoa > Chordata > Mammalia > Rodentia > Myocastoridae > Myocastor > Myocastor coypus. Next base: position 65,421 of record PVJA010004968.1, on the reverse strand, counting down.
CCTATACAAAGTAACCATGAACATGACTTCAAACAACAGATACCTATTCTATCTACAGTTTTGTTTTGGAGAAGTCCTCACAATTTCTGTGATTTCTCTGGAGCCGCCTTCTTCACATTTTCCCTGTTCTGGGGGTCCCTGGTATCTTTTGCTTATGACTTCCACACCAGTCTCTCTACTTCTGTCTTTGTATGTCTTCTCCTCTGTATTCATGTCTTTTCTTCTGTCTCTCATGAGGACACTTGTAATTGGGTTGAGAGCCTATCAGGATGACTTCATCTAGAGATACTTAACAGAGTCTGTGTATATCCTTGTTCCTAATAAGGTCATATTTATAAGTCTCAGAGGAGATTAGGTCATGAACAAATTTTTTTAGGATTTACCCCTTTGATGTTGATGTGCTCCTGGGGGAAGGTTGCTGAGCCCTCCTGTTTTTCGACTTTGGATAAGGCCTTCTTCATTACATAAGACTCACATGAGGAGAAAAGAACTTGGGACTTATTGTTGCTTGTGTCTAGATGTTCCCTCAGAGCTTTATGCAGTCAGTTTTGTCTTTTTTTTTTTTTTTTTTTTTTTTTTTTTTTTTTTTTTTTTTTTTTTTTTTTTTTTTTTTTTTTTTTTTTGAGATAGGGTCTCGATGTGCAGTTCAGGCTGGCCTTGAGCTCACTTTGGTAGCCCAGGATGGTCTCGAACTCACATCAATCCTCCTGTCTCAGCCTCCCAAGTGCTGAGATTACAGGCATGAGCCACCACACCCGGCTATGCAGTCAGTTTTATTTATTTTATTTTATTTTTTTTAGAGGTGACCGAATATAGTGTGTGATTTTGTAGTGCAATGCTGAGATTTAGAGTTAGGACTTATGATATATGATTGATGGTCAGTCCTTTGATTGGATTGGCACGGTTCCAGTTCTGGTAGACTGGACACAAGGGACACAAAGAGGGTCTTCTTCTCTTCTCTTATTTCTTTTGCTGTCTTTGCTTGCCATGAACTGCTCTCTTCCGTGAAGCCACCCTGTCTTGAAGCCAGCTAACTATGGACTGAAACCTCTAGGAAGTATGAGCTAAATAAACCCTTCCTCTTTTAAGTACGGGTGGTGGGCATATTGTCTCAGAAATGAGAAAAATAACTAAGACAGGATCAAAATACTGTCTCGATTACAGAGATAGACCTTTGTTTCTTTCCATGTGTTATGTTTCCACAAGATGATGTTTATGACCTCCCAAGGTTCACTAGGGGAAAGGAAGCCATGATGACTTGTGCAACAAGGAAGATGCAGAGAGAGATGGGATGCTGGCCACCTTAACAGATTGCTGCCTAGAGATAGATTATCAAAGCTCTAGGTCTGAGAATAGCATAGTCTTTAGCTTTGACTCCAGGCAAAAGTTCATGGCTGAACAGAAAGACATGAGCTTCCACAGAGAGAGCGAGAGAGAGAGAGAGAGAGAGAGAGAGAGAGAGAGAGAGAGAGAGAGAGACAGAGAGACAGAGAGACAGAGAGAGACAGAGAGATAGAGAGACAGAGACAGAGACAGAGACAGAGACAGAGACCATGGCCCAGGCAAGTCTGTAGGGCAAGGTAATAGGTTGGAAGTGTAGGTAAGAGTTGAACTTGCAATCTTGAATTAAATTTTAAAGCATAGTGAAGTTTCTGTGGTGCAATCATTAGACGACTTCCTACCTAGGAGGAACCTAGGGCTTTACTTTTGAAGACTTTCATTGATTGATTGATTACAGTGTATAATCTGCTTTACTGAAGCTCTACAGATTATCATTGATTGCCTGTGAGTAATATCCTCATAGCTACCTCAATGCATGTTTAACCAAACACTGGATCATACTGATGCCTAAAGCAGGCTGTCACGGCATGGCTTAGTGCCAGCCAGGGAGATCTGAGGTAAGCCTGTGAGACTGGAGAAAACCAGAAGCAGGAGAAACAGGTTAGGGATCCTAGGAAGAAAGAGAGAGAGAGAGAGAGAGAGAGAGAGAGAGAGAGAGAGAGAGAGAGAGAGAGAGCTTAGAGTCATGGGGAAGTGTGAGGAGTTTAAGGAACTGAAGATGACTTGATTCCTTAGGACTGGAAAATGGGAGGAAGGAGAGACATCAGAGGGTGAAGTTGGGGCTGACTGTCCTGTACCTCTATTGGTATGTAGAAGGCAGATCTTAGGTTTAGAGCACTGGGGGGCCACTAAAATCTTCTGTTGGGCAGTGACATGACCATGTTTGCCTCTTCAGAAGGGAGCTCTCTTCCAGTGCACCCGCAAATTTAAGGTGGGAGTCAGGGCCTGGAGAGTTGAAATTTTGCTGTGAAGTGTGAGAAGGGTCAGAGTTAGGATAATAATAGAGGTGGATATATTACGTATTGAGACTGTACAAATCATCCAAAGTGGTAATCATTGTTTTCAGATTGTCACTGGGATTTGGGTTGACTGACAGGTAGAAGCATACTTTCAAATTTACCACCCTGTAGTGGGATGTGGGACGGAATTTAACATCTTCATATGTGGTGTAGCTAGGAGTGATCTCCAATTTCTGGCATCAGGGGGTGGGGTAAGAATTATTTTAAGATTAGATTCTCTTAAAGAACACACAGCTTAGATCTCTAGCATGTGCCATTCACAGTAGGGCTCGAGCTCTGATGGGAACCTAGTGGGCTCACTGATCATACAGGAAACACAGTTCAGGTGTTAATGGGGAGGGATTCATGTGACTAGAAACACAGCTGAAGCTTGGCTCACTTGCCCACTCATTTCCACTCTGCGGCCTGGTTATTAACATGTTCCACACTGGTGTACCATCTCTGACATCATTATACCATTTTTTTCTTTCCTGTTCCCATGCTTAACTTTTTTTTTTTAAAATGTATTTTTTTTTTTGTACAAGGTCTCACTATGTAGCTTGGACTCATAGTGATCCTCCTTTTTCAGCTTCCTCAATGATGGGATTACAGGTAGGCACCCCACTCCCAGTCTTGGTCACCTTCTCAGTGTACCCAAGGATTGGACCAGCATGCCATGTCATGTCAGAGATTGAACCCTCATCCCTGTGCTTGCCTAAGCAGGCACTTAGTCCACTGAGCTATCTCACCAGTCCCCCATCTTTAAGTCTTATTACACATAGCTGTGATCCTATCTTACACATTTGTTTCTTTTATAAAAATCTGTTAATATATTTATTTGGTACAGGATCTCACTACACAGCTCAGACTTATGACGATCCTCCTGTCTCAGCCTTCCAAGTGCTGAGCTTACAGGTGTGTGTCACCATTTCCAGTTTCAGTGACCAGCTGGACAAGCCTGGGGTTCTGGGGCCAGCAAAGCCTGATTTATCAGGGATTGAACCTGTGTCATTGTGTTTGCCAGGCAGATGCTTAGACCACCAAGTTATTTTCCCAACCCCACACTTACTTCTTCATGATGTCTGACTCAGAGGAACGTGATGGAGCTGGAGGTATAGCTCACTAAGAACACTTGTCTGGCTTTCACAAGATCCTGGGTTCTAATTCCAACATACCCCAAAGAGGAATTAACTACACAAATGAAAATCCAGATGTTCATGTCAAAGTGAAGAGTGATATCCTTAGGTTTTGTTTGAGAACAAAACCTGAGAAGAGCCCCTTCCCCATGCTACCCCAGATGCTGAAAAATTCCCAGCCTATCCCTATATAACAGAGCCTAGTCTTTCATTGACAAGATGAAAATTGGAGTGCACTGTAATTGAGTGTTATTCAACCTTTCCATATTACAGTGAACATGAGATCAAATTGTCGGTTTTCCAAACTCTGTGTCATGTTGTATTAGATTACTTTCCTGATGCCAAGACACAGAGCTCATCGGAGCCCAAAGTGGAAGGAATCCTCAGATTTTGCCAAGTCTATAATGTGAAGAAAAAAAAAATTAAAAACCTAAGCGAGGTGTATTTGAACGTGATTGAAAACCCAAGCTCTGTCTTGGCAGTGGGACGAGATGAATTCAGCCCACATTTGGCCAGGAGGCAGCTCATGTCCTGAGCTACACCTCCCAAGTGGTCTAAATTTCACCAAACCAGAAGCATGGTTTGGCAGATGCTTCCACAACTCATTTCCAATGTGTGCATTTTGTGTGGATTGGAATCCATATGTTTCTTATCCATTTACACTTGAATCATCAAGATGTTACTCAACGATGCCTCTGTGCTTTACAGATCTTTTTTTTAATTTGAAAAAGGAAAATCATATTCTATAAAGTGTAGATTTGAAACCACAAATTTGTACAATGAAGAGAAATATGCATCTGCTGTTTTCTTTCTTTCTGCTTTCAAGCTTCAAAGGGAGGGGCGTGTCAACTTGCAAACACATGACATAACCAGGATTATCCCTACCCACTGCACAGGCTGATGCTCTACCCTTTTATTATTGTCATGATCCTCCATCATGAGAAGCACATGTGTGAGTGCATGTATATGTATGTAGGGCGGAGAGAGAGGGAAACAGAGAGGAAAGAGAGGGAGAGGGAGAGAGAGAGAGAGGAAGATGACTGCTTTACAGAGAAATTGATGAGAATGAGGCAAAGGAAGAAATATATGAAGAGAAGGTAGAGGAAAATAATAATAAATAAGTTTTGGAAAATTGTTATATTCAAGTAGAAGAAAATATGCTTATTGGGAACATCTTAATATGGTCAAGAAGTTTATCATCTATCCATTAACATATATTTATATGGTTCCCTCTATGTACCAGACAGTGGCAAAGTAAAGAAGGATGCAAATTATTCACTGTTCTTCCTACCCATAGACTGGCCTACTTCTCTGCTCGAGTCTAAGTTGGACTGTGGCTACCTGGATTAATGCAGTTGGCTTTTAGTGATGCCATCCATGGCAGTTCTTGTCTAACATTTAAAAGGACTAGTGCTTTTTGCCTAGGCATTTGAACCCTAGTCACGTGCTACAGCTGTGTGTAGACCCAACCAGTAGTCTTCAATGAGTAACCAGGTGCCATCTACCCAGGTCTGTGAGTGCCCCACCTTGGATGTTCGGCTCCTTCTAGCTGCAAGGTATAGTGATTGCATTAGCATGAATTATCCTCTTTTTGAAGTCAACAAGTTGCTTGTCCGAAATGTCTTCATAACATTGGTGAGCAGAAGTATTTGCCTATAGCACGAGGTCTTTAAGATGACTTTTCAGAAGCCTCACATCATTGCCAGCATGCATAAGTGTACACTTTACTGGGCAAGAAATTCTTTCCCTTTAATGACTCCATGTCCATAGGAGAATCATTGCCTTCTTTAGAAGTGTTTTTATTTATACTCATGTGAAACGAGTCAAGAGAATTTTGCTAATTTCTCTGCGTAGGATTCCTATGGTCACTATCCGTTCATCCACCTCAATCTTGCATTTCAAATATATCTCATGTACATTTAATACATACATCGACACATTAACACTTGATTGTAATTTTGTAGTTCCTTCAATGTGTTAATGGATTCAGTTACTTCGGCTTTGGCTTACTTTCCTAGAAACTAACTTTGGCTTCTTCTCCAGACTCATTTTCTTTGGCTCTGATATAAGTCTGGAGGGAACATGTGGAAGCTTTCAGAAAGATTGTCAGTCCCCACCTGTTTTGCGTTCTACAGTTTTGTTCCTTTTCACCAGTGTTTGAAGGGTAATGATAATAGATGCTGGTTTTGAATATTAGTATGTGTCATCCTCTATGCTAGTTGTAGCAGATTCTGCTCACTTTATTTTCATGGTGACCACTAGCAATAGGTATTATTTTTGCTGTACAGAAAGTAGAGAATTAGGGAAATTAGGATGCATGCTCAGAAGCACAGAGATAGTGGTGGAGCTAGGATTTGAAGCCAAGTGTATTTTGTGAAACTGGAACATCCTGACTTCTTAATTTCTTATATACATTGATTCATACAAAGGAATTGTTCATTCAAACATTGTCTCAAAAATTTCTCAGACATGTTCTGTATTGAATGATTTTTCAAAACTACATCAGGTAAAAGGGTAGTAAACATCAGTAGGAGATTCATCAGGTTCATGTTGAGATATTTCTGCACAAGTGTGTGAGTCTTGTTCAAGTTTATCAGAAAAATGGAGCCGGACGTGGTGGCTCACGCCTGTAATCCCAGCACTTGGGAGGCTGACGCAAGAGGATTGGTGCGAGTTCGAGACCAGCCTGGGCTACAAAAGTGAGCGCAGGACCAGCCTCAACTGCATAGCGAGACCCTGTCCCAAAAAGACAAAAAAAAAAAAAAAAAAAAAAAAAAGGGCCTCCATGTATTTCTTCCCTTCCTAGAGGTATCATGCAGGACAGGCTGAGTTGGGATATGGGAACAAATGATCACATATTTTTAGTGGTTTAGAAAAATTTTGATTTCTTACTCATGTTTGTTCACCTTTGAGGACTAGGTAATGTTTTTATCTTCACTTGTACATATCAGTCTCATCCTTTAATGATCATATGACAGAAGCAAAAGAGAGCTCTGGAGGTCTCCATGGGGTAAGGAGATGATCTAACCAGAAAGAGAACCATGCTGCCCATGCTTACAGGGCACTTCCTGTGGCTATGTGACATCCACAACAGGGACCATGGGCAACTCTTTACAAGGTGCACATGTCAGAAAGGCAAGGAATATAGAAAGAAAGTGAGAAAGTGAGAGAGAAAGAAAAAGAAACATGTCTGAGAAATTTTTGAGGCAATGTTTGAATGAACAATTCCTTTGTATGAATCAATGTACATAAGAAATTAAGAAGGCAGGATGTTCCAGGAAAATCAGGAAAATCACTATGAGCCAGAGTTGTATAGTGAGACCCTGGAGATCCTGTATTTAAAAAGAGAAAGAAAGAAAAAGAAAAAAAAGAAAGGAAAAAAAAGGAAAGAAGGAAGGAAGGAAGGAAGGAAAGAAAGAAAGAAAGAAAGAAAGAAAGAAAGAAAGAAAGAAAGAAAAGGAAAAAAGAAAGACAGAAAGAAAGAAAGTCAAGGAAACAGAGTATCAGGAAACAAGCCCCAACTAGAGTCACATATATGATAATTTGTTTAAAATGTGTAAGGACTTTAAACACAGAGAACATTTATGCCTGATGCAGTACTAGTCTTATGAAATTCTGCTAAGAAATTTAGTAACTTGAAGACATTTTCAAATTTTTTCTTCCAGGCTGTCCCAAAGAGAGAACAGATACTTAATAAAACAGTTACCATTAGTTTTTATTCTTTGGTTTTTTAATCCACAGGACAAGGTTTTAGTCCAGTCTTGCTGTCAACAACCAAGAAAATCTGGAGAGTACCAGGTTTCACTAAATTGAATTTGTGATTTGCAACATATATAATGGACAAAGAATGATATTTTAAATATCCATAAAATTAGCCACATGGAAAAGGTGAATTTCAATTATTACTACTTCACCTTGTATATATAAAATAATTGGAGGTGACATGTAGCTCTAAGTAGGAAAGTTTAATTTCTAGGCTCCAGAAGATAAGGTCATTTGTTTGTTGCCTTCACAAGACAGGAAAAGATTCTTAATTAGGATGCAAAACGGATTAACTATTTATTTATTTATTTATTTATTTATTTATTTATTTATTGTCTTTTTGAGACAGGGTCTCGCTATGCAGTTCAGGCTGGCCTTGAGCTCACTTTTGTAGCCCTGGCTGGTCTCAAACTCGTGCTGATCCTCCTGCCTCAGCCTCCTGAGTGCTGGGATTATAGGCATGCGACACCACGCCCAGCAAAATGGATTAACTATTAAGGAAACTATTGGTGAATTGAATCAGATTATAATTAAGACATTCTGTTTATCACAAGACATCTCTCAGTGGTTAAAAGCATATGTCACATACAGGAAAGAAGAAGGAAGGTGTTTGTAATGTATATATTTGATAAGAAAGTCATGACTGCTCAGTGAGAAAAATACCACTAAATAGGAAAAGGGCAAAAATACTGAACAAGCATCAGACAAAAAGAAGCTGACTGACCAGTAATCACATGCAAAGGTGATCACACTAGTTGAAGCACGAAAACACAAATGAAAATAACAGCAAAATAATAATTCCCATTATACTCCAGAATAACTAAAATGGACCTGGCAGTGTGGATGAAAAGAGTGTTAATTGTGGTCGCAACTTGAATGAATTAATAAACACCTATGAGATTAGTGGAGCACAGTTCTCATTGTGCCTGGATGATCAATTTGTAGGTCTCCAACTGAAGAGGAAAGATCCAGCCTGGATGTATGTGACAACACCCTATAAACCTGTTATCTGGATCAAACAAAATGGGAAAGAAGGAAGTCTGCCCAGTTTTGTTTTTTGAGAAGGGCTTTAGTCTTCACTGTGGCTTTTTCGATGTTTGCCTCCATTTTGTCCAAGCTTCGAGTGTAGAGCTTTCAGCCTTTCAGCACAGGCCCTTTGGCTTCCCCAAGGGACTTGCACCACACTGTGTAGTGGGCTCCAGGCCTTTGACTTCTGACTGGATTCTCTAGCTTTCCAATGTAAGACGGGTCCTTCGCATCTTCTACCCCCTACTCCACAGGTGGCCATGGTGAGCCCACCTTGCAAAGCCCTTATATATCACATACATATATTTTATAACAAGTTTGTTACTCTAGTGAACTTTAAATGATACAAGGAGTTAAGAAAATTTGCATGTTCTCACATTGTTGGTGGCAGGGTCAATTAGAACCATCACTTTGAAACAAATGTTTCAGAGCTTCTAAAAAATTTAATGTAAATCTTCTGCAAGAGAGAATAGGTAGACTTCTTGGAGATGTAGGCGTAGGCAATGACTTCATGGACAAAGCCTCTCATGATTTCAAGGGAAAAACTACGAAGAATCAATGAGTAGGATCTCATCTTACTAAAAACTTTTGTGCAGAAAAATAAGTCATCAACAGAGTGAAAAGATAACCTACAGAATAGGAAAAAGATTTTTACCAGTTGTTCCTCAAGCAGTGCTATAATATATAGGAATATAAAAATATGTAAAACATATAAAGAACATATAAAAATCAGATTCTCCAAATTTAAAGACCCAATCCAGAAATTGGCATCTGAAATGAGTAAACACTTATTAGGTAAAGAAAAACAAACGGCAAATAAATGTATGAAAAAAAGTTCAACATTGCTGGCCACTTGAGTGATACAAAATAAAATAACCCTGAGATTCCATCTCACCCCAGAAAGAATGGCTGACATGAAGAAATTAACCAATAACAAATGCTGCTGATTAGCGTGTAAGCTGCTGTAACTGCTGTGGAAATCAGGGGATATTCCTAAAAACTAGAGCTTCCATTCAACATACCTATTCCCACTCTTGGTTTCTTCATGAAAGAATTAAAAGCATCATATCAGCCATGTACGAACATTCATGTAGGTATCAGCATAGCTTATAGTAGTTAAATCTTAGGAACAACCCAAATGCCCACTAATTGATTAATGGAGAAAATGTTTTAATACAATCGAGCACTACTCAACCAAAGAAGGATAAATGAGAGACATTCATAGCTGAATGGCTGACCTTGATATCATTCTCTAGTGAAATGAATCACACACATGTGTAACTACTGTGTTGTTTCTTTGGATATGAGAAATTCCAAGTGTAAATAAGAGAGAAATATACATCTATTATAAAATAGGATGAAATTGTTCAGAAGGAAAGAGGCATGAAGAGGAGGAAATAAAATGAGAAAGGACAGATAACATGAAAACAAAGCTTTTGTAAATAAAGAGCAGGGAGTTTGAAGAGAGAGGAACAGAATGAGAAAAAAGAAGAATCAAGAAATATGTTATATCAAGCTATATTATATCATATCAAGATATATCATGGCAGATCACAGTCATCGTGTGTATCTAAATTGTGCCAATAAATATTTAAAAACTTAAACATGTAGATTTTTTTGGCTACATGTTGTCTCTTAGTTTATACATAACTAAATTTGTAGGCATGTGCAGCAAATGTCATGTATAAAAATATTTTTGAGAGCATCACTCCTAATAGGCCCCAGTACCACCCAAAAGTGTAACTGGCACATTACGTTTTCACAGGATGGGCTACAAAGTTGTGGTGAAAATGGATAAATGAATTACAGACTCACACAGCGTGGAGAAATGTCACAAATCAAATATTTAGAGAGTGCTACAGATATGGAAAAAGCATAGGGTGTGATTCTATCTGTAAAGTTCCACCAAAGGTACACTTATCTTTAGTGAGGTACTGAAGATAGTTCTCTGGGGAAGCTGAGGGAGGTAACTGTTTTTTTTTTTTTTTTTTTTTTCAATTCTTTTATTGTTTAAATTTAACAATGGTTATATTACATATTTTCATCATTGGATCAGTTTAGATTAGTACATATAGGTATTTAAGATTGATCAAACAACTAAACATTAACCTTTCTAAATCCACATTACTTTTTTTTTTCTTTTCCCCCTTTTTTTCTTTGAAAGTTCACATATTGCATATTGTCCTCACAATCATTCTATAGAGTACAGTGTGTGGGCATGATGAGGGAGGTAATTGTAGGGTCATGATTTCCTTGTGTGGTGCTCCACACGTGTCTTCATCTTGCAAGGAAGAATCAGGCTTTAGAGTTGGAATTTGCTTCTCTGTTATGCTTCAATGAAAGTGCACTCACAGACACTAAAAGTTGTATGGGACAAACACACTAAGCATAAATCTTAACAGTGGATTTTTTTTTTTTTTCAATACTATGGACTGAAGCAGGGCCTTCAGAGTGAGATATATCCCCAGACCCTTTTTTTATTTTTTACTTGAGACAGGCCTCACTAAATTGCTAGGTACCCTAGGCTGGGCATAAGCTTGCCAGTGCCTTAGCCTCTAAAGGTGCTACAATTACCAACATAGTCTACCAGGTCCAGCTTGTTATCAAAGAATTCTTGTAATAATTTATATAGAGCAGGATCTTAATTTTCATATGGTGATAATTGAATTACTTTGCAAAGTAAAAATTATCAGATACTTACTTAAATAGCTTCATGATACAGTTAATGACATGCCAAAACACACTTTTTAAAATTTAATATTTTATTGTTTAAATTTAACAAGGTTATATTACATATTTTCATCATCAGATCAGTTTAGATTAATACATATAGGTACATAAGATTGATCAAATAATTAAACATTAACCCTTTTAAATCAACATTACTTTTTTTTCTTTTTCTTTTCCCCTTTCTTTTTTTTTTTTTTTTTTTGAAAGTTGACATATTGCATATTGTCCTCACAATCGTTCTACGGAGTACAGTGTGTAAAACACACTTAAAATAAAAAAAGTTATGATTCTTGTACTTTCTTTGGTTTGATCTTTTTTTGCACATAAATAAACCAGAAAAGGAACATTTATAGACTGTAGGGAAAAGCTTTTTGTTTAGAGAATGGAATCAATCTATTATAATGCTTTCTCACAGTTCCTGAATTGTTTGACATAATAAAATAATAATAATAAGATTAATTATTCACAGTTTCATAAAACCACCATAGCCCAAAGTACATATTTTCTTTGTTTTGAGAGAATTTGTTGTTCTATTAAAATTAATTTTAATGAGAAGGAAATAGCAATGAGGCAGTTTCACAACAGCTCAGTAAGATATTTACAATAATACATTGTATATTGTTGTCTATGTAGTAGTTGTTCAGAGTACAAGATACAGACATGGTATCTTTTCTAAACACTATTAATATGAGTCTTTTTTCTCCTTGAACTAAGAGAAAGTAGCTGTATATATAGTCCAATAGTTCATAACAGTAATGTGTTATCAGCAGAACTGGAAATGTCAGAAGCTGTTGACTTGAGCGTTTCATAGCTTAGCATATTAATATGGCTTTACCTTTTATATCTTGTGATTAGACTTTTCTGCTGGATGGTTAAGGTCCAGATAAAGCAAGACCTATATAACAAAACATGTAACTTTTTGTATCTGACAAGGTCAGTCAAATTCCCTCAGGATTTACTCTGAAACCATGTACAGCGGTTTGTAAATCTTTTGTCAGTGTCAGCCATCTCGATGAGTCACAGCCATCGCTTGGTCAATTTGTTCTCTGTGAAAGCTTGAGAGAAAATTGTCTTTATAGGTGACTCTCCTTAGGCACACTATACATCATTGACCCCGCTTCTCTGTGGCTGCATAATCTCCTTGAATAGAAAATGTGGGACACCACTGAGTTATAGCATGTTACAGCACAGGTTCTCTTATGTCCTGAATCTTCACTGACCTTGAAGGGCTAGGGCCAAAATATTGGCTATCCTTGTAGCCCTTCTTTTTCTCAAATTTAAGTTGTTAACACTCCAGGAGAGAAGTTTAATGATATTATTCCCTATAACATAGGCACTTGAGCTTAGCCTCACTATCTTTCTGAATATCAAACACCTTCGACATAACATGAAACAGGTATTTTCCATCAGTTATTGATATTCTAAACTTTAAATCCCTATAGAATGTAAAATAAATAATTATGCATTTTTACACAGAAATTTGGGATTTAGCCATATACAAAATTGTAGCAGGATAATCCTAAGGCATGTTTTTCTTGTTTTTTATTCTCTTTTAATACCTTTTTTAAAGCAAACATTTACTTGAGAGTATAACAATAACTGATATGTCATTAGAAGCTAATAAATACGTGAAATTGAAATTAAAACAACACTGAAATAACATCTTATCCTAGAAAAAGTGGCTGCCATAAAGAAATCAACCAACAACAAATGTTGGAGAGGCTACAGAAAAAAGTAACCCTCTCCACAGCTGGTGGGAATGCAGACTGGAGCAACCATTATGGAAATCAGTGTGGAGATTCCTTAGAAAACTAGGACTGGAAATTCCATTCAATCTAGCTACCTCCCAGCTGGGAATTTTCTTAAAAAAACTGAAAACATCATACCATAGTGATATGTGTGCACCTATGTTTATAGAAGTATAATTTGTGATAGACAAATCTTGGAAACAACCAAAATGCCCGCCACCTGAAGAATGGATGAAAAAGATATGGTGTTTTTATACAATGGAGCATTACTCAGCTACAAAGAATAATAAACTTGAAGAATTCATATATAAGTGAATGCAACTTGAAGATATACTCACAAGTGAAATAAACCAGACCTACATGTGTAAATATCATATAGTCTCCCTATATAAGAATTCAAGAGAAGAAATAGAAATCAAAAGGTATATTATAGTTAAATGGAAAGTGAGAACTTAAGGATTAAACAACAATGAGAGAGCAAGGAAAAAAGTCAGGAAACGTGGCAGGGGCAAAATCATGCATTTATATACACATGATGGTTAAGATAATATTCCTAAGAATCTTGAACAGGTTTTTGAAACTAGCAGTTAATTAGTAGAATTCTCATTCTGGCTAATTATATATGCTGCTATCTATCAAGTAAGCAACTACACTGGGGCCTGCAATGTGCAATTCTAAAACCATGCATTGAGAATTTGATGTTGATTCATCTCTACCATAACTCCATAAAGAAGTGTTAGAACCTGGGCAAGATGGGGCACACCTATAATCCCTGCATTAACAAGGCTGAGGCAGGAGGATTATAGTGAGTTTGAGACCAACCTGGGCTATGTAGTGAACTCAGGGCCAGCCTGACTGGACTCTTTTTGAGTCCCTTCTCAAAAATACAGAGACAGAGAGACAGAGAGCAAGAGAGAGTCAGAAAGAGACAGAGAGAGAGACAGAAGCAGAGACAGAGACAGTGACAGAGAAAGAGAGAGGAAGAGAGGGAGGGAGAGAAAAAGAAAGAGAGAAGTGTTGGAAAGAATAACTCTACTTCCTCTTAACAGTGAGAGCTCTGTAACATAGTGAGGCATTAATTTATTTCTCCAAGGTGACATACCTATTAAAGGACAGCCTAAAGGCCAGAATACAGATTCTGTGACACTCATTGATGGTGGTGATTTCTCTGGATTTATTTATTTATTTATTTGTTTGTTTGTTTGTTTATTAGTACTAACCCTTCAATTTTATTTTATTTATTTTTTTATTACTTTTGATAAGAAATAACGTGACATTAGTAGGACATTCCCAATAATTCATACAATGCACATTGTTGTCCTTGTATTTAGAGCACAGGATGCAGACATGATAATTTTTCTAATCATTATTGGTACAAAAATTTCTTGTCATTGAACTAAGTGAAAGTAGTTGTACACATAGCCCAATATTCCATAATCACAATGGATCATTGGCAGAACTGGCAATAGCAGAAGTTCTTGATTTAAGCCTTTTACAGTTCAGCATACTAATCTAGCTTTACTTTTTATGCCTCATGCTTGAACTTTTCTATTGGGTGGTTAAGGGCAAGTTAAAGCAAAGATGTAACTTTTGTATTGCCCAATGTCAGTTAAACCCCCTCAAGATTTACCTTGAAACCATGTATAGCAATTTGTAGAACTGTTGTCAGTGTCAGCTGTCTGAATGAGCCACGGCCATCATTTGACCTGTTTGCCCTCTGTAAAGCCTGAGAGAATATTTTCTCTCTAGGTCACTCTCCTTAGGCAGACTATATATCATCAATCCCAAATTTTCTGTTTAAGGAGATTTTGGAGCCGCAGAGGAAGGGTTTGACGATATCTAGTATTTCCTGGATTTATAGTTGCCTCTCTTCTGTCTTGATTTGGGCTGAGAAAGTTTCACAACCCCTTTTTGTGCTCTGCCTTTGGCAGAGGTGGAGCAGAGATCAAAAGCAAGTTTTTCTAATTTGACAAAGCCAAGTTCAAATGGCTGGGGAGCTGGATGGAGATGAGACTGGGCCTTCACTTTGCACCTTACTGTACCCCTCATTGATTTTTTTAATCCAGCAAATGAGAAACATGTATAACAAGATACTAAAAATAGTCTCAGGATGACACATCTGGATTTTAAAATGCTTCATTGTTTCATAAACCAAAACCTTAAACTCTGCTGACCTCTCCACATCTCCCTGCCCATTCTGTTTGGTGGAAAGTTACCAAGAGAGCTGCTTGACAGCATGCTGTGTTTAAGGAGGATGTGTAAGTACATCCACTCAGCATCCACAGTCAGATTTCAGCAGAGACCTACAAATGCCTGAATCCGTGGCTATTTTCATAGAGCCTTCACTCACTGCGCCCATCTGAACTGTTGCTTTCCTAGCTGTCCACCTCAGAGCTCATCCCCCAACTAGATCAGGAGCTGATGGAATTGGAGATCATACATAGACCTGCCTTATTTATGATGACTTTATGAGTATAAGATGAGCTGTTTGAGAGATGTAGGGTTAAGCCTTCCCTTCCTCTATTTTGTTACCTTGTAAGTCATCTCTCTTTCTAATTTTTCTACTTTTGCCTCAGAGACCAGACAGATCTTTAATCCTGTCATTGTCTCACTGCTGTTATTGCACCAAATCCTTTCTCCAGGACTGGATTACTTTCCCAGAGACCAGTGGAGGCTTTCTCTCCTGCTTGGTCTTACTAGTTCCTGGATTCTTTCCATCTCTTTGATGACTCTCATGGGTGAAAGCTACATGTCCAGCCATGAAGTCCTTTGTTAGGGTCTGCTCTCAAAAAGGTGGTCTTGAATCTTCTGTGGAAACCCTTGTGACAGAGCCCAGCCCTCGGCATGAATGATGGATGGCAATGGATAGAAAGCACAGTGACTCAAGCAATACGATAATTGTTTCTACTTCACAAATTTTGGAGGTAGATAGCTCTGCCTTTGGCTAAGATCATGGCTTGTGTCATTAAAGACTCAAGATATTTTTGCTTCTTCTTTTTTTTTTTTCTGTCTGTGAACTTTGATGACCTGGCTCAGAAGGCACCATTCCATATTCATCATCTCATGGTTATAAGATGGCTGATGTCGCTTAGGATGGCACATTTTTATTCCAACTACACAAACATAAAGTAAGGGATGAACACAAAAGATATTGTCCCCCAAAAGCTGTCTTTCAATTCAGAAACTGAATGCCTTTATGCTTATGTCTCATTTGTGTAGAGCTAAAATGCATTCTCATTTCTTGTGATAGGGTTTAGGATTTCAATGGCCAGTTGAGGATAATCAGAATTTATCCTGAGATCAGGATGGGCTTAACTTTTTGAGAATGTTAAATGAATCCTATTTAACATTTATATATCTATATTTATATCTATCTATGTCTACCTGTCTATCTGTCTGTCTGTCTGTCTGCCTGCCTGTCTATCTATCTATCTATCTATCTATCTATCTATCTATCTATCTATCTATTATGACTGGCTCAGCCTGCCCTGGGTGGGGCTGGTGCAGTGTGTCGTGCTGGGGATCGAACCACGGCCCATGCGGTTGCCTAAGCTTGCTGAAGCAAGCATTTTAGACCACTGAGCCATCTCGCTGGCCCTCCATTTAAGCATTTTGAATATAAAATTAGGGGGGAACAACTACCTGTGAGGCAGACATATAATCATGTAACCAGTCTGAAACTAGACTTTGCATCCATGCATTCTGTCTCTCCAGGGTTGGTTCAGCTCTCAATATTCTGGCTTTCCCTTGAGTATGTTGCACCAAATGCTTTGTGTGTGTGCACATCCCAGATAAACCCATGGACACATGGATGAGTTAATAATGGCTGTGCAATTTCTTTCCTCGATGTCTTTCTCTTTCACTCATCTAGACTTACTAGGATTTCTCTTTATCCTCATGTTTGCCTCTCTAAAATGACCCCTTTGAGTTTCACAGTTATACCACTTATGTATTTTATCATTTTGCCTTGGCTATTTATAGCTTTAAGCTCTGAGGCTTCCAGGAAGTGGGTCTATATCATGTTCCTTTTTCTTTTTCCTTTTGTGTGTGTGTGTGTGTGTGTGTGTGTGTGTGTGTGTGTGTTCCTTTTTAAAAGCAGTCTTCCCTTCATCAAATATTTTCCCTTCAAGAGGATCTTCTTAATTTCTCTACCCACCAAACATCTGGTGTTTCTTATTTTTTAAAATCAGGTTATTGAGGTACAATTCAGGTATGTCTTTGAGATGTAAGATGGAGCAAGTGTTGGCCCAAAGCTGTGGAATCACAGCTTTAGAGCATTTTCAGTAGTACCTGTTTGCACCTGTGCCCTGCCTCCATTCTTCTGGCTGTGGCTTACTTTCATGTGGCTCACTCTGGGTTTTAATCTCCAGGCAGAAGCCTCAGGCCTATGCGATCAAGATCAATTACTAGAAGAGAAGGTGGGTAAAGATAATGGAAAACATACTAAGCTATGCCTAAGAAAGGCAAATCTTAGCTGGCCAAGAACTTTTCTGAAAAACTGATCAGAAAAGTCCTTTTGTTGGAGCAGGACCATTCCGAAGAACACCAAGCTTGAAGAACAATCTGGCATGTGATGTGACTGCAGTGCAAACTTATCATTATTCTCCTTCCACCTTCCTCCTCACTGACTCTCCTCCTCCCCCAAGCACATATATGCACATGCCCAGAAATTACTACTTGCTTGCTAAGGTCTGAATTTCTGTGTCCGTCCAAAATTCATATGCTGCAATCCTAACCCCCCTAGGAAGCCGGGCCTTTGGGAGGTGATCAGATCCTGAGGGTACAGCACTCCACATGAGTACTTTCATCAGAGTGATCCCAGAACAACCCTCATCCCTTCAGCCACTGGGAACAGAGCAAAAAGATACATCTGTGAAGCAGGAAACAGACCTCATTAGACAATGAATCCATTGACATCATGATGCTGGATTTCCAGCTTCAGCACCATGAGAAACAAGTGTCTGATGTTTATAAACTAGCTAAGTCCTGGTATCTTAACAGTACAGCCTCAAGAAGCCAACATTCCTAAGCATCTAGCTCTGTGCTATGTCCTGTGGTCTCTTTCTTTTGTCCTTTCACCAGATGGAGGAGTATTTCTTCTAGGCACTCAGCACATTAAAGCTGGCTGGCTATTTTGTGTCAGTTCCTGTAACCAGACAGACCCCTGCTGGTTGGTCCAGAGCAGATGAGGTCACTCCCAGAGGGCTTGGAGCCCAGTGGGCCCTGGATGGATGCTTGCTGAGCTGGTACAACCCATTTCAGCTTGACATACTGTTCATCCAGAGATATTGTGGTGGGGAGAAAACTCAGTGTTTAAAGCATAGACATGGTTCTGTGTTGATTTTCTTCTAATGTCCATAGAAATATGAGGTGAACCAGGCCATAACAACTGAATACGGCACCTCCTTTGGGCCAGCAGAATGACTCTTCAGTCACCTGTAGTTCCTCTTTTTTGTGGTTCCATAAGTCATAGGAACCTTCCTGAGGCCACTGTTCCTTCCGTGATCACCATCCTTGAAATTTTACTGTGAAGAAGTGTTTCCTAGAGCGCTATGTGGGCCTATGGATGGTTTAACTTAGCGTAGAAACTCTGTGCTCTGGAAAGCTCTTCCCTGCAGTGCTAGTAAACATAGCTCTGAGCAATGCTGTCAGATTTGTCTCCATAGTTCTGCTGAATTTCCCCCTTTGGCTCTCTGTGACACATTTCCAGGGTTTTCAAGGGTCCTTTAGTATGCTCAACTCAACATGGGCTCAGGACTCAACCCAAGATATGTTGCTACCCACCTATTCAGAGAACACAGGAACTCATCTGAGGGGCCGTGGACCAGTCTAGCAGCACCTACCCTTCCTCTCAGTGGAAGCTCTTATGCCAGTCATCTTTATAGCAAGAAAATAATCCACACTGGTTTCCTAGAGTCTACTTTGCCTCAGAGTCATGTATCCTCAAGATTCAGCAGTATATGTGGAGACACTATCAGAAGTATAGCTCTGGGAACCTATAAAAGCATGCCTAAGAAGCCCCAAATCAGAAAACCTTAATTGGGTTCACTTATACTTTATCATTGTCCTGATGTGAATTATCCATCAGGGTCATTTTTAGCCTAAGGAGTGTTGCCTGGAAACAGAATTGGCATGTAGTCTTCTCAGGGATCAGAAGAACACAGCTAATCACAGGTCTAGTTCTGACAGAAAGTTAGAAGACTTGGTTAATTAAGGCTTTGCTCACACTCATGCAACATAAATCTCCTGGCTCTAAGATCAAGGGTCTCCTCAGGCACAGGCCAAGGGCCTTTCCAGGGTCGTTCGCATTCATCCTCATTTAAATTTACTTGCATCAGATGTGTCACCCATTGCTGGAAACCAGTGATCCAGATATTTCACCCTAATGTTTTCCCAATTTATAAAGCTCTCTCCATTGCCCCTCTCTCTCTCTCCTTCTCTCTCCCTCTCTCTTCCTCTATTTCTCTCCATCTCTCTCTCTCTCTCTCTCTCTCTCTCTCTCTCTCTCTCTCATCCTCTTTCTCTCCCTCCCTCGCCCCACCATAGTCCTTTGTGAAGCACCAAGCTAACTGTGTCTCCTTCATCAACATTTTCTTGACAGGACTCCACAGGCAGATTTAGGTTCTCCTATTTTGTACCCTCCCTAGCTTTTATCCACAACACTATTGTATGCTAAGGAACACAAAAAGAAAGATATAAATACTGTCATCTTGAATTTTAGTGAGCTTTTCCATGTCTTCAACAAGACTTATAGCCCCCTGACCGTAGGACATCTTCATCCTTGAGTCTCTTCCTAGCAGAGCATAGACATGTTTCAGTTTAGTGTCTAGTTGTTTGTAAAATCTCTGTGGTTTCTTTATTGTCATTTATTTCTAGTTTCCATTTTTCTGTGATCTGATAGTATGCATGTATTGTTGAGTGTTTCTCGAAACCACAACCACAATAGTTACTGAAATATTGATTCCAATAATAAATCACAGAATTTTTTTTTTTTGTGAACTATTTAAAGGAGAAAACACCTGGGTTCACAGCATTTCATAAAGGTTTATAATTCCAGCAGTACTTCTTGAGTGCTAACAATGGTGACAGATAACAATTTTTCAGTTCATCCTCGCCATAGCCCTATGCAGTAAAGGCCATTATTGACTCCATCTAACTAATGAAGACAGTCAAAGGCATGGTTTGAATGTGATCAGCCCCTCAAGAGTTCATGTGTTGGAAACATAGTCCTTGGAGAGGAAACCAGTGTAAGTATATTGCCCTTGGAATAAGTTAGTGTAATTTTTTATGGGATTCCACTTGGTTTCCATGGAGAGTTACTATAGAAAAGTAACCCTGGCCTGTGACTGGCACTCTGGCTCCTTGTCCGATGACGTTTGTCATATACCTGTAATAGAGACCAAATCAATTTTCTGTTGCTGAGACAAAATATCTGATGCCCAAATTTAAGCAAAGAAAGGTTCATTTAGTTCAGAGTTATCAGAGATTTCAGTACTTACTCAACTGACTCCAAGGCATAGCGGCAATGGCAGAGCCTAATGGTTCATGGTGGTGGAAATCAGCAAAAGCAACAAGAACAGAAAGGGAGCAGCAGCAAGAGCAAGTCTCCCTCACGTTGTTTTCAGGATATCCATCCGAAAGTGGGTGTAGCATCCTACCCATTATCTTAGCACTGGACCATGAATCAATGAAAAACTCCAGAACCTCACCCTATGACTGCATGAGGCTTTGGGGCAACATCTAGATATAGAGCATGGCACTTGGGTGTCTATTGTAGTTATGTAAAACAAACAAATGCAATCAGGGTTAGGATGTCAAGTGACTTGGCTACGATCATTCAGATGTCAAGAAGTAGAATTGAGGTTCAAAGCCAGGCAGCCTGGACACAGAACCTGATCACACCTCTGGGCTGTTTCTTCTCTTGCATTGGAGCATGCCAAGGGAAGAGCAGGGAAAGCCATGAAGTAGAAATATTTTTCAATTTGGCTTTCTGAAAAGGTCAGTACACTTAGCTTGCTTGCTCTGTTCCTCTCCCCGCAGTGTCCCCAGGAAATACTTACAAACTCTTCTTTCAATTTTTCCATGGATGGCCCCATTGAAACAATTCATAAATTGAATGCAATAATCCTTCTTTGGTCCTATTTGAGACTCTGTTTAAGATTATTGTTATAAAGGACGTTCACATTTCAATTTTTGACTTCAAAGATCATTTTAGCAACTTAGACTATTGTGATAGAAGTTTACCACTTTTAGTCAACGTATAATAATTATTTCATACACAGAGAAGCCAAGAAGTCACTGAGGCAATACAGTGCCAGAAAGATATTTATTCCTATGTCATTGAATTTGTTACTTTATACATTATTAGGTTAACATCAATGTCCCCAATGTACAAATCTATCCAGAGCTGATTTGCATAATATCTGAGTGAACACATCTATCCCCTTAAGGAGGTTGTCCAATGAACTCCATTCTAAGGCAGAAATGTATAACATTTTATTTATCTTCAACACTGTATAATCATACAAGTTTTATCTTATCCGTGTTTATACCTACCAGGTATATCAGATATATTAAAATATTAGCATATTTTAAATATTTGGTTAGAATATTTTTGTCCAATTCAATGTCATGATCACTTATTCCACTGAGCTATCTCCTGGGACCCTCTGTTATTGAGACTTTTGCAAAAGATTTATTTTTTCCTGAAGAAGATATCATTTACTTTTATTTGAATGGTTATTTCTGAGTTACTATGCTAAGGAAGCAGAAAACAGAGCAATCTATATTCAATCATTTATTCATTCACCCAAAGATTTGAATTCTTTATATATTTTACAAGCTTTATAAATTCTTTAAAAATAATTAATATTTATTGTGTAAATTAGATTATGACAGTATTCTCTTGCTTTCATCTTGGATAATAATGCTTATTATCGGTCTAAATCTCAGCTCCAGATCTAAATAAATTCACTTTTTAATTTTTTTTTTTTTTTTTTTTTTTTTTTTTTTTTTTTTTTTTTTTTTTTTTTTTTTTTTTTTTTTTTTTTTTTTTTTTTTTTTTTTTTTTTTTTTTTTTTTTTTTTTTTTTTTTTTTTTTTTTTTTGTCTTTTTGAGACAGGGTCTCGCTATGCAGTTCAGGCTGGCCTTGAGCTTACTTTTGGAGCCTAGGCTGGTCTCGAACTGACACCGATCCTCCTGCCTCAGCCTCCCGAGTGCTGAGTTTACAGGCGTGTACCACCACGCCTGGCTCCCACTTTTAATATATTGACATGATAATATCCTGGGTGTGGAGAAGGGTGAACACATCCTTATCATCAATAAACAAAATGTAGGGGTGCACAATATTCTTCCCCTTTGTCATCTATACAGCTGAAAATACTTGATTCCAACTAACAATTCCAGGGTTATAACAACTTGGCAGATAGGCTTGCCTTTTGCTAAAGAGCTTTTAAGGTCTGTGCAAAATGGTAGCAGGGGCTGCTCATTCCTAGAGGCAGACAGCAAATGGAAACATACAATTTAAAAAAGATATCAGGTAACCACTGAGTCATTTTTCCTTTATGTATATTATTCTGTTTGCAAATAAAACCCTTTTATATAATAACGTGCAGTTTGACCATATAACGTCATAGAAAGAGAAAATAAAACTGCAGCAAATTTTTTTGGGTTAACTTAAATAAGAGTTTGTGATGATAAATTCAGGTACCTATATTATAGAGTAAAAGTATCACTAAGCTTCTCTTCTGGAGGGTTAAGAGCCAAAGTTTACAGACCAAAACTTAGAGGGAAAAAGGGCTACAAGGATAGCCAATAGTTTGGCCCTAGCCCTTCAAGGTCAGTGAGGACTCATGGCATAAGAGACCCTGTACTGTAACATCCTATAACTAGTGATGCCCCAAATTTTTGTTCAACGAGATTATGGGGCCACAGAGGAAAGGGATCAACAATGTGTAGTGTACCCAAGGAGAGTTACCTAGAGAGAAAACATTCTCTAAGACTCTCAAGAGAATAAATTGGTCAAGCAATGGCTATGACTCATCCAGACGGCTGACACTGCAAAAGTTCTATAAAATGCTGTACATGGTTTCAGAGTAAATCCTGAGGGGATTTGACTGACCTTGTCAGATATAAAAATTACATGTTTTGTCACATAGGTCTTGCTTCAACTTGGCCTTAATCATCCAGCAGAAAATTTTAACCACAACGCATAAAAAGTAAAGGCAGATTAGTGTGCTGAGCTGTAAAAAGCTCAAGTCAACAGCTTCTGACATTGCCAGTTCCGCCAATAACTCACTACTATTATAGAGTATTGCTCTATGTATACAACTACTTTCTCTTAGTTCAGTGAGAAGAAATATTTATACCAATAGTGTATAGAAGAGTTATCATGTCTGCATCTTGTACTCTGAACAACTACTATGAAGACAACAATATGCATTGTATCAAATATTGTGGCTGTCCTACTAACGTCTTTTGAAACTGTCTCATTATTTTTTATTAAAAGTAATTTATAAAAGAAAAAAAGTTCAGCTGAGGTCACATCACTTCCTTTTTGTTACTCACTTTCCCATCCCTGGTAAAAATACCTGGAATACACGAGTTAAACATGTTTGAGCTTAACATCACTGTCTTTCTGAATATCAAACATCTTAGACTTGGAATCAGTAAAGCTAGATTAGTATGCTCAGTTGTAAAACACTTAAATCAATAGCTCTGGCATTGCCAGTTCAGCCAATAACCCACTGTGATTATGGAATATTGGACTATGTATACAACTACTTTCTCTTAGTTCAATGAGAAGAAATTTTTGTACCCATAATTAATGATTAGAAGAATTATCATGTCTGCATCCTGAATTCTGAATAACTACTACAAGGACAACAATATGCATTATATTAATTATTGGGGCTGTACTATTAACATTTTTTGAAATGATCTCATTGTTATTTCTTATTAAAAGTAATAAAAAAGAGTTTGCGTCTTACAATGTTATTTTTCTTATGGTGTGATTAAAGAGTAAGTGATCCCCTATCAAAAATAGCCTCTTGTACATACAAAATAGAATAGATATACAGCTACTTTCTCTTAGTTCAATGAGAAGAAAGGCTTATACTAATAGTGTTTAAACAAGATATCATGTCTGCGTGTTGTCCTCAGAATAACTTCTATGAAGACAACAATGTGCAATGTGTTAATTATTGTAACTGTCCTTCTAACCTATTTTAAAATTGTTTCATTGCTATTTTTTCTCATTAAAATGAATAATTAAAAAATCCTCTTATTCCAATGCTTTAAAGGGCTTATTTCCAAGGATTAAATTACTTTCTGTAGGACGCATCTGAAGAAAATATGTATTTTATTTTTTTTCATTCCCAGAGGGTTCTTTCAATGCATAAACCAATAATTACACATTGATTATCTTCTCCCTTCTCTAGAGGCAACACATTCTAAAAAAAGTGCCTACATCTATCCAGAACAGAAAGTGAAAGAGTTGATAGGAAATGTGCGTATTCACTGGTATGCATTTTGTATGTTGGGTGAGGTTGTGTGAGGCCTCTCAAAGTGTAAGTGTGGACGTGCATCCTCTGGCTCTCTTAAGCAAGAGGGACATGCTTGCAATGTCAGTATTCAGCTTACTGAGGTCACCACCATGCCCTCTTTGACTCAGAAGAATTTCAGTGAAGTGTCCAATACCCAAATCACCCTCACAGAGCTCTCTCTCATTTTCCACTCTCTGTGTTTCATTCTCACTCTTCCCACCTTTAATTTCCTGAATTCCCCAAAGAGCTTTGGGCCCTCTATTTTCTTTCAGTCCATCAAGATCCCATTGGCTGTGCTTTTAGTTTACCTGGCCCAGGATCCTTTGTGTTCCAGGTGAGTCACTTTTCACTGGTTTTATCCTTGTCCCTTTCTCCCTCTGTTCCCCAGAGATAGCAAAACACCACCTGTGAACCCATCCATGATTGAACTTCACTCCCAAGACCTAGTGGCTGAGCACTGTTGAAGAAAATCGCTAGAATCCTTCAACCAGCCCCACCAGGAAACTCTTATGGGCGCTCCAAATCTCCACACTCATGCCTCAGTACTTCCTGTTGCATGGTGGATTCTCTTGCTTTTGAGAATATCTAGCATCCTGTCTCAAAGCCCAGAAGAATGAACCTGCAGCCAGGCCCATCTCCCACTCCCACACCTTATTTTTCCTCTATTGCCGGCTCTTCTAGCAGTGTCCACACCTCCTCCATACATTCCACCCTTACACTCTCTCTCTGCTATAACTATGTCCTCTCATTCTCCTCTTTATGAGGGCTTTCCTTTATCTTTCAATCATTTTATGAGGTTCTCTGTGTTTGAACAAGCACAACAGTGCTTTTAAAAAATCAATAATTTCCATTTAATTCTCTTTCCTTGACACCCTAAACTCTTGACTTCTACCTCCCCAGACTTCAAGCACATATTCCCAAAGCCACACCTTAAACTCGACATGGCCTGGAGTCCTAATATGAAAATTTCTACTCAGGCATCTCTGTGTCTGTTCCCAGTATTACATTACTCCTGTTGTAAAACTTCCGCATGCTCTGATTTCTCTTGGAGATGCTGATTGCTCTGTACTCCCTTACGACCCTCATTTCTTTCAGGAAAGTGGTCTCCATCTCATTATCCACCACTTCAACCTTGTTCTTGCCTGTGTCATCTAATCCCATTCATTCTCATCTTCACCATCTATTCCCATACATTTCCATTCTTCATACCCACAGGCAAACCTCATCCCTAAATTCTTCCAACTACCTACCATGTCTACACTTGTACTACTGGTGAAATTGAAACATCATGGAGGTTAATGCCCTCCAGACTTTCATCTTGAATCAGGAATGCAACTCTATCCATTTTTCTTCTGCAAATCCCATGATACCTATCTTTCCATTCACCTAATGAAGTGTTTTCATATTATTTCCAAATTCCTCTTGGGCTATCTTTCTTCTCCTTTTTAGGGGATGTAAACTCTTTAATAATCTGATTAGGTCGGTGAGATAGCTCAGTGGACTATGTGCCTGCTTTGGCAAGCACAGGAACCAGAGTTCAAGCCTTGGTCCTGCCTGCTGCTCCAGTCTCACTCCCAGGGCATGCTGAGCTGGCGAAAAAGTCTGGCACCACACTTGTAATCCCAGAACTGGGGAGGCTAAAAGCAGGAGGATCACTCTGAGTTTAAGCTGCATAGTGAGACGCTGTTCCAGATATATAGATGAAAAATAAATTGAAAAATCTGATCAGTGGAAATCAACCTAAATAATATCTCCAGTAGTCTGGCCCATGCCATGATTGTAGGTATGTCTGTTTTGTGATTCCTGAGAGCTCCATAGAGAAGCAGACATCTACCTCACAGCTAATACCCAACTCTTCCCCTCCCTGGACTTCCATCAAAATCCTCTACGGTTTTCCTTGAGTCTCCTTATGTGGCCATTTCTTCTTAGTCTTCTCTTTGTCTGCCCTTCTCTGAAGTGAGTTTCTCAATCCAAGGCTCTGACTGTGTTGTCCAAAGCCTTCTCCTGCCTCCTGTCCTCAGCAAAGTGTTTCTTCAGTGAAATTCCTAACAAACTAAACTCTCTCTCATCAAGATATCAGGAGGCTGGCCAGATAGCTCAATGGACTTGAATGTCTGCTTAGGCAGAACACAGGTGCCAGGGTTCAATCCCTAGCAACACAAGCAGAGGTAGCCCTGCTTCCAGGGCACAATGAGATGGCAATTGAAACTGGGCATGGTGGCTCACATCTGTAATACCAGCTCTTGCAAAGCTAAAAGCAAGTGGATCACTATGAGTCTAATCTACATAGTGAGACCCTGTAGACCCTGTGCTAAAATACATTTACAGAAAAAAATAAATAAATAAAGAACAACACAGTAGGGACATTCAGGATCCTGCTTCATACTTCAGCTATTTGTCTACTTTCCCTCTGTGACCCATGAGTTCCTTGTGAGCAGCCCATGCCTGACAATTCATAAGGAAGTCAGTCAGTAAATACTTGCTTGATTTAACTGAGTTGAGCTATTATCACCAGTCTCTGCATGGTCTGTTTATATTATGTATCAGTTGCCTTTACAGAGGATCTATCCTCCATTTTCTTTTTCTTGACACTCAGTTTTGGCCTTACATCTTTTTTCAAACCTCTCTGAAGGACAAAGCTTCTTGACTATGTCTTACTGTCATTTCGATTCACCTCCCTTTATTTTATTTGATTTTTGTACAAATCAACATCTGACTTTACCAGAGAATTTCCTGTTTGGCTCTGTTTTCAGATACTTCCCCATTTCTTCCTGGTCTGGACTGTACTATTATGAGGATGCATCATATCTCTTGAGGGGCCCTGTCCTGGCATCCTCAAGTCTTGCCAGTCTACCAGTCTCTGCTCTAAACATCTAAAAGTCTGCCTGCTCCAAAGCTGGCCACCCCGTGAGCACCCAGCTTGCTTATCCTGGCTGTAGTGGACTCTGGAATAACCTCCCCAAGCCCTCCAGGCCCCTGCCATTTCCTTGTCAGCTAGAATAGATCCAGAGAATCAGCTCTGCAATGCATCGCTTCCTCTTTTGGCTAAAGTTGATTTGGAGCAGCTGTCGCATCCCCCTACCCAGGGTCCCCTCCTACTGCTGTGACCCAGCTTCTCTCTAACATCTGTTTGATCCATGTCTGGAAGAGATCATGGCTTCCTCTTCTGGATGGGTGGTCTCCAGTGTGTCCCCAATCCCTCCCCCTCTTTTAATCTCTTACCATAGTCTCTTCCACACTGAGCACCATCACAGTCCCACATGGTCCTTCAGGTGTCCCTGGATTTGGCTGACTTAGCTCTTGATTCTGATTCTTTGGAAAAAAGCGCTATGAACATCTTAGTGTTCTAGGCCAGTGAGGAACCGCATCTTTAAGTCCTGGTGAAGGTAGATGCTGGTTTCTATTCCTCCTGCATTAAAACCCAGTATGCATTTTATTTCTTGATTTATGCTTATCAATTTGGAATATGGACATGTGCAGTAATTCTAGCTTTCTTTCAAACTATCCATAAGTATGATCAGTTGGTGTTAGGTATTATTTCTCTCTGCTTATCACATAAAAATTCCCATCATTTATTTGAGCTTACTTTTTTTTGTAGCACAAAGCCTGAACTGTTTTTATTTTTTAGTATTACCTTTGAAGGTTTAAAATTTTTTCTGTTTGAATTTTTTTTTTTTTTTTTTTTTTTTTTTTTTTTTTTTTTTTTTTTTTTTTTTTTTTTTTTTTTTTTTTTTTTTTTTTTTTTTTTTTTTTTTTTTTTTTTTTTTTTTTTTTTTTTTTTTTTTTTTTTTTTTTTTTTTTTTTTTTTTTTTTTTTTTTTGGCTTTTTGAGACAGGGTCTCACTGTGCAGTTCAGGCTGGCATTGAGCTCACTTTTGTAGCCCAGGCTGGTCTCGAACTCGCAGAGATCCTCCTGCCTCAGCCTCCCAAGTGCTGGGATTACAGGCGTGAGCCACCACGCCCGGCTTCTGTTTGAATTTTTATAGAGCAAAGATCATTACTACCATTATCAGAACACCATTAGTTTACTAGTATTACAGGAACACAATTACTACTTGAATATTTCAGGTCATATTCATGAGACTTACCTGGTTCCATATTACAAGAGAAAAATGTGACAATCAGTTTCTGTTCTGAAAATGACAGCTGTAGTAGGACTAGTAGTGATGGTAGCAGTTACTATTCATTCAATAAATAATAAACACCTGCCATGTGCCAAACACCCTGCTATATTCTGGGGAAAGATGGGGGGCCATTTACACTGACTCTGACTTCAGTGGATCTGCCTTTTAGTGTAAAATGTAAATATTTCTACAAAGAAAAATAAACATTTGATCCTGATGGAAATATGGTGGAAACTGCTGGTCACCCAGCACCCCATACTCTCCATGACTTCGGTGGGAGAAATTCCGGGTCAATGGGATGCAAGCCTGCTTAGGCAGGGACACAGAGACCACATCCTCCTCTGAAGCATGGGAGACTTCTGTTCCTAAACACAGCCACAGCTCTGCGTGTGTGGCTTTGCCATTGCTCTAAATGCCTTACATATCTGGTCACAGTGTTACAAACCCCTTGGCATAGATCTTATTATCATCGTTTGTGGGTGAGGACATCTGGGAGCACCGAAGTTGACGACTGAGTTCAAAGTCAAATACCTCTTACTGACAGAAGCTGGGTACAAAATCAGGCATCCTACTTTTAGTGTCAGTGTTCCTAAGCATGACTCCAAGCTCCCCAAGTTGATGTCTTTTTTTTTTTTTTTTTGCTGTGCATATGAATGTATGTGCAACCTATATGTGTAAACACAAACTAGAAAGTGTGTGTGTACACACAGAGGACAATTTTCTCACTAAGATGAATACCAGTCTTTAATCTAACATTACACATTCAATGTTGCCTGATACTGTGATGCCAACTTAGGGGCTGTCTACTTGACTACAGACATGTAGGATCCAAAGTGCAGATGGCTCTCAGAAAACTTATCTCTGCTGCTGAAGTGGTACATGGTCCCAGTACTTCAAGGACTTTGAGAACTCCTCTGATATCCCTAAACAGGGACGTGACACAGTATTGTGGAAGATCATCAAAACCCAAGTACAAACAACTACAACGGTATCAGGAAGATGCTTTGGCTGTTGTTGTGGAGCTGTATACACAGTCTAACAGGGACTAAATGAGTGAGAGAGGCCTTCTTTCCACCCCTGATCCTCACTGGGTGGCCAGCCAGGGCTGCACTGGCCCGCACTGTTGATCCTAGTGGGGTCCAACTGCTGCCAGATAAGTGTGAGCACATGGCCTGTGCAAGATAAGAGCCAGGCCGGAAATAAACATGAGCAGCAGCACCATTCCCAGGGGTCTTCTTAGAAAAGCGCTGCTATCATCAGCATTGTTCACACTTGTTAACAACTTTCCTTGAATGGGGTTTTCGACATGTTTATTTCTTCAACTCTAAATTGTCTGTTGGAGAAAAAAAACTCTTTTCCTAGTTGTTAGCACGGCTGTGCCTCACAAAGCCATTTCCGGCTATTGTCAGCACAGCAGGAAGGGCAAGACTATTGGGTGATTTAGAGGCCTGGCCTGAGCCAGGCCAGCAGCCACTGCAAGGTTTGGGAAGAACTCACCACAAGTCTTTCAGAGGTGTATTAGGAAGACTGATGCTTCCCTGGAGAGATACACAGAATGTGTGATTTGCGGCTTCATTTTCTGTCCAACCCCTTTACAATGTGAACTGGATCTTTATAATTACTGCCTTCTCTGATCAGAGCAGTCTCCGACTCAGAATGATATGGCTTGTGTCTAGCTGTCCCTTCAAAGGCCCATGCAGTCATTGGTGTGGGCTTCTGGAGTTTATGGTTAATTTATTATTCAATGGTGGGATCATGGCTGGGAGAGGTACACCTGACCTGGAGTGGATAGACTGAACGCATATAAAGAAGAGAGAGAAGCTTGCTTTCTGCCGCTCCTCCTTCCTTTGGGCTCTTGCTATTTTACTGTTTTCCATGGCTATGAACTGCTGGTCTCTGCCATGTTCCACTCTGACTTGGAGCCAGCTGAACATGGACTGAAACCTCCACAAACTATGAGCTAAAGAAATCTTTCTTTCCTTAATTTTTTTTTTTTTTTTTTTTTTTTTTTTTTTTTTTTTTTTTTTTTTTTTTTTTTTTTTTTTTTTTTTTTTTTTTTTTTTTTTTTTTTTTTTTTTTTTTTTTTTTTTTTTTTTTTTTTTTTGTCTTTTTGAGACAGGGTCTCGCTATGCAGTTCAGGCTGGCCTTGAGCTCACTTTGGTAGCCCAGGCTGGTCTCGAACT